>JAYMTP010001593.1:0-23301 GCA_036897365.1 Geranium brycei
TTATTAAATATATATATATATATATAAATGTATACATAATTCATTAAATTCTAAACAAGCCAACTCAAAATTGGTTGGACTCTATTCGGCTCGACAATTTTAAAAAAATATATTAATAGATATAATATTTAATTGAATATTAAACGAGCTTACTCGCGAGCTTAGCGAGACTTAAAAGGTTAGACTTGAGCACGACTCGTTTATCAAACGAGCCCAATCTTGAACACGATTTCAGCTTGAGCTCGATTATAACGAAACCAAACCAAATATTTAATGAACCATACTTAATCGGATCGATAAAAATTTGACTCGTTTACAACCATACCTGTTTGAAACACCATAAGAAAATTGAAGAAACAATTATTTAGCATCTCTGGTAAAATATAAAACACAATATAGTGTCAAACTAAACCAGAAAAAACCAGGTAAAGCTAGGGTTTGCAAATTTAAAGACAAACTATGCTCCTATCATGCATATATGAAGTGCATTATAAGATGAAACATGCATCAGAGTCGGAACGTTTGCGCAGCTCATCGTTCAGCTCATCCGACTTCCTCTGCGCTTTCTTGAGCTGTTTCCGGAGCTTGTTGATTTCGTTGTCCGATATCTTTTGCGTTATTTGGGAAATCTCTTCCGCCCTGCGATGCGCTTCGTGCTCTTTCGCCAATTTCTGTTCGAACCTCCTCGTCGTTTCTTTAAGCTTCGTCTCAACCTATATATATATCCAACCAAACACAGGCATGCAAATAACATAAGAAACGGCTCTTTCTTGAGAAATAAATATAGTTCTGATGCAAAGAACATAGATTTTGAGGATATAGCATTCTAAGCTACAATAATAATGTTCCTTCCATTCGAAAATATATACGCGTCTTATTGATTTTGTTTTTTTACAAAATTCAAGAAAGAGTAAAGCTAACGCTAGAGTTTTTCCACTAGTCCTAACTATGTTTTAAAAAAACATTAAACGCTAGTCGGACAGAGAGTGCCTTCTGAAGACTAATAAAAAATTACTCAAAAAATAAATCAGATCAGAAGATAAAGTTGAGAATTTTTAGAACAATATAACAAAAATTACAAATACGAGAATGGAAACGAGGGACTCATACGGAATATATGAAATCATTAGGGAATGATTATGGAAGCCGTAAAAATACATAAACCACGTGCAAAACTCAATGTTCTACAAATATTCGATTAATCCCTGAGTAATCTCATGATAATTACTGATTAATCATATGATCAAATTAATCCACTACTAATCTTCAATTAATATCTAGAGGGCCCTTTTTGCCCGACCAGTGTTTAGTTTTAAAACATTGATAGTTGCATGAATACACAAAAAGGGTTTTTAGTGATACCATTTCGGTGAATCGCTTGAGCTGCGCCTCGTGTGTAGATTCAATCTTCTCCTTCAACGCCGATATTTCACACCCGGAGTAACCTTTCAAGGAATCAACAGTTCCTTTCTGATCACGTAGTTTCTCATCCACCTCTTGTCGTTTATGAACTTAGTCGAAACTTCACGATATATCTAAAGAACATTGAAACAAAATTGTATATACCTTCATTTCGACAAATAACTCGTCCATGTATGGTTTCCCGCCATTTTGTTCTACAACAAAATTCACAAGTGAGAGAAGCCCCCGAACTTGCTCAGACCTCTTTTTCTCATCCGTAGTTTTGTTGTTGAAAAGCACACACCTATTCTCGCACAAAACCAAAATTTCCTATACAAGGCGAAAATTGATACAGACTTTTGAGCATACCGAGTGAAACTAGATACAAGTGAAAGGAACTAGTAATAGAAATATGTCTAGTCTAGGTCACTGTCGAGGGCCTAAGAGGCGGTGATTTACCCTGTGGCGGATGTTAGTGGTTTGATTCCGATAGCCGGATTTTTTTAGTTTGGAATTAAAAAACTTAATCATACAAATCTTAGTTAAAAGATAAAAACACAAAACTTTTTAAGACATTTATATTTTAAAAAAACATAATTTTTAATTTCAAGGGTAACCTCGTCATCTTTATAAAAATGCACACATTTTGCAAAGGAATGCAAACAACATAGCACCCCTTTTGCAAACATGTCATATAATAGGGCATTGTTTTGCAATTTTTCCTAAAAAGAAACTTGAAAACCGACACAATTTGTGCATTTTAGAATTTATAGTTAATAACAGGAAATAAAGAAATCGAATATAAAATTAACCTTTAGAGGATCAGGGCAGTCGCGACCTAGATAATCTTCCAAGGTCTCGTCGTCGTTATCTTCGAGCTCATCGCCCCCGGTGAAGATCACGACCATGTAGTTAATAATCTTGCTTCCAAACAAAGTCTGCAAGCTACGAAGCGTAGATAGTTCCTCCTGCGAAAATCGTGTCCTAACAGAGAAAACCATCACGACAGCGTGGATCCCTTCCTTGGCCATCTCAATACATTTCACGATTTCCTTCCCAGTGTTGTTTGATTCGTAACTGAAGTCAAAAAGACATGCGAGTTCAAAATTGTAAGAATACTGATGTTCTGAAAATTGCTAGGCGCTAGTTGGACTGAAAGAGCTTTTCGGAAATTAATCGAGAATTAGTAAGAGATCAAACAAAAAATAAACCGAATTGAATGATTAATCAGAAAATATAGAAGATTAATTTGGGAATAATCAAAAATTAATTGGACGATTTAGAGATTTTTAGAACAATGTTCTCACGATCAACTATTCAGCGAGTTGAAAGGGCCATACCGGGAGTGTCTATGACATTGATGACTTGTCCGTCTCTTAGCATGACTTTATGCTTCTCACAAGTACTCGTCACGCCGGCTGAGCTAGCTCTCGAGGTGAAGACCTTCCTCCCAACGATGCTATTACCTGTCGCGCTCTTTCCAATACCCGTGCGCCCAACCAAAACCACTGTCTGCTTAGAACCAGTCGTCGGAGAAAATATCTCCCAATCGTTGTCTATTGCGATTTTACCCATATCGATCAAATCACTCGTCTCCTACGCAAACAAATCAAATAATGAGTCAAACACGAATCTAACATCATAGTGAACTTGGAAAGAAATCGACAAAACTCGGTATGTATTAAATAAATATTAGATATACATATATTCATTCGTATATAATTCACATGAAAAAAAATCATAATATTTTAATAAAATAAAATATTCTCAAATTACTTTACTAGTTAAAACAAAAGAAAACAAATAATAGAACATAGAAGTAGAATTTGCCTAACTTTCATCATTAAGAACTCAATAAAATTGAACGAATCCCAAAATATCTGTCCAAAACTCAATCAACTCAATTTTACATAGTTCTCGATAGAACTCGAGAGTTTTGTAACAGTGATATTATTCTATATAATTCTAGATCAGCACCATATGTATATTGGGAAAAAAATGATGCATGACCAAAATTGAACTACACTAAATCAACTAAACAACATCTGAGGAAAAAAAAGAGGAAAAAGAACAGATCAACTCAAAAAATCGAAGAAACCCAAAATACTCAAGACAGATGAGAACCCAAAACAATGAATCTAACTTTCATATAATAATGTATATATCACATAGTTTTGTGACACAAGATCAGTGTTTTTTTAATTGGTTCTTGCCCTTACTTTCTCGGGAACCAAACAGTGTCTGGTTTCTCAAATGATGCCCATATTTAACATAGAAATTGAGGAAGAAGAAGCACTCATAGTCACAGGTCAGTTAGAGAGAGTCATGTACTCGGGTATTTTCTTGTTATATAGAAGATTGCTATTATAAGAGATAATATTCTAATTATAGGTTTTGTTTAGAAAGTAATTATTTCGTATATCGATGTAAACACTTTTGTAATCGAAATACACTTGGGGTGGGCCCAATCTGGACTATTTTAGGGTGATTTTGCTGACTGGTCAGTGACTCAGAATCTGGAGGTGAAGGGTTCGGTTAGGGGGTTCGGTTGTGTGAATAGGTCAGATCAGCCTAGGGGTGCTAAAAAATAACCGAACCGAACAAACCCAAAAGTACATGCCGATGTAGTCAACGAATCACATGGTTCTATGACCAATTTTCAACAAGAAATTCATCTCTTATGCATGCCGATGTAGTCAACGAATCACATGATTCTTGTTGTTCTTGTTTATCGCTTTGTTTTGATTGTTTATTATTTCCACATTTTCTCGAGAAACAAACAGAAACGTAAAGAGGGCAAATCCTTACGCTTGTCAATCACAAGATAGTTGATTATTCTAAAAAACGCTAAATGCTAGTCGGGCAGAGATGATTTTATAAGAACTAATTAAAAATTAACCGAGAACTAAATCGAATTGAAAAATTAATCGAATATTATAAAAGATTATTAGAGGACTAATCAAAGATTAATTGAACAAGTAACTTTTAAAACACTGTTGATATTAAAACTAAAAACAAAGCATCACAAACAAAACACAATCCAAATAGCATTTGATTCCTATATCCATATTTTCAAATGTAGCAGACACTATATTTTTACATACAACCCTACACATTCCAATGCTACAACCACATCTATAACCCAAGTGAAGAAAAAGAACTAAAATAAATATCAAAGGTTGTGTCGAATCTCCGCACTGGCGATATTGTTATTTAATTCTTGCTGATCAAATTATTTTCAGTTCCTCAATGTCATGGAATTTGAGCGATCTCGATCAGTACTTTGTGCAATGACTGAGGCTTCGAGAGGAACGGGCAGTGGTCGCTGCCCTTGATCTTGAACACTCCCTCGGGAGGGTTTTCGCAGACCAGCTTTTCTTGGACGCCGGGTGATAGCGCACAATCGTCTAGCGTTTGGATGAAGAAACGACGACCCGTTCCGTACTTCTCCGGTGTCAGTGACAGCTTCTCCATTACAGGACCGAGCGGGATAGGTCTCATGGAGACCATGGCCAGAGCAATGTCCTGCAAATTACCAGAACTCAATTTGAAATGACACAACACTAAGTTTTGACATATTTATCAACAATTAACAACATAATCATCATCGTTTTGTACCCTTGAAAATCCATATAACATAACATTACATAACAACCAAAATCTTGACACAAATATATGATATCAGAAACTATATCATCAAGATTTGAAATATTATTGTACCCTAGGAGCTTCATGGACTTAATAACAAGTGTTAATTGCAAATATGTGTAATATCCTATTTTTGCAGTTAGTAGCTATGTACATTTTTTATTGCAAAAACTAGTGGTCAACTTATCATAAAAACTAGCAGTCAAATTTTTTGGCTTCCTCGGAAAAAGAGAAAAATGCTGAAAATGATTGTAATTAGAAGCATTAGAAGATACGCGGTTTGTATGATAATTGGTAAGCATAGTACCTCAGCAATGAAACATAGCTATGAAAGAAGCCAAAAACGGCTATATAATTTTCAGTTGTAGCTTACCTTTGTTGGGCACTGATTGAAGTATAGTGCTTTCATCTGCTGTTTCTCAAACATGAATTCTGTAGGAGGCTTTTCTTTTCCATTACCATGAATTAAGAACTTCGAATCTTGCATAAAACTCTCCGCTGAGCCAAGCTGCAATAATACATGCTCAAGGAGTCGGAACACACCAACAAGAAAATCTAATGCAAGCAGCATTTATTTACAAGAATTGTAGGGAAAATTGCAAAAGGGTGCCCTATAATATGACACCTTTCCAAAAGGGTGCTCTGTTGTTTGTTAATGGCCTACAAGAGACCACCCTTTTGCAAAAGTGTTATATTATAGGGCACCTTTTTGCAATTTTCCCAAAAATGTAAAGTGAATCGCTTTAACTCTATGGGTGTGATGAACGATCACACACCTGTTCAGCAAACACATCAAAAGGCCTTTGTCCGTCGGACACCATTGTAGCACAGAGAAAAATGGCTTTCCCGATTTTTTGTGGGAAATTCTCCAATGCATAAGAAAGGCATGCACCTCCGGTACTGTGACCAACCACTATAACCTGCATATACACGTAAGTCATGAAATTTTATAAAAGCGGGTTCTAGCAAGTGTATTTATAGACGATTGAAATCATTGGAGTAGAGATTTTTTTCTCTGGACCTTTTCCTCCTCAGGTAGGGTATGGAGATAATCAATCAACGGTTTTGAGTACTCAGCCAATGTATTGACATTCTTTGTATCAGTCAGATCAATACCTGACCCTGTAAGATCGAGGGCAGTCGGAATCAATCCTGCTTCCTCTAACAGAGCAATCGTTTTGTACCAACACCACGCTCCAAACCCTTCTCCGTGTATCAGAACAATCTTCTTTAGCTTGATATTCTCCGGAACAACCGGTACCTGTAAAGGACATGCGATTGAATCAACCATCAACCTTAAACACGTATTGCTTTGCATGGAAAGTGATGCAATGAAGTGCAAATAAAAACATGTTCAACTACACAAATTTGGGATAGACCAACATGTAGGAAAAGGTCATCTTCAATAACATTCTGAACTCTACCTGAAATACACACACGACACACCCAAATGCCACATCGCTTCAAAAGAAGGGCTAATACTTCCACGATATCGTCCAAAAGTTTTCAATCTGGGGATTGGATTGGAATTATGATACCGATTAACACGACTGCATGACACTTCAGAATCCAATCATCTTATTTACTAATAACCATGTTCTGCAAGCTTAAGAAACGGTTCTTCACATAATCAACTTAATTAAGGATTTAAGTACTCACAACTTCCCAATAGTGGACTAATCCAAAGAAAGGGTCACAAAAAGTTGAACTCAAAGAACAAACCAATCTTCAACCTACCTTTTCCTCTACAGAAATGAGTAAAAACACTATAATATTAGAAAATTTCAAAATCTTGTAAATCCCAGCCACTGAAATTTCCCAGATTCAGCTTTTCCAACACTGAAGAAACCATAACCTATTGACTATTGTTCCTCAAGCCTACAATTAACCACCTTTTTCCCCTTTTACTATAAGTCTCAAGATCATAATCACCAACAAGCTCAGTACACACTTTTCTTCACAGAATATAATATACAACTTAGACAACAACAATGATTGCAAAAAAACCCCAAATCACATGAACATAAAAACAAAAACAAAAACAAAGCAAAAAGCTAGGAGAAACTGATATCTAATAATTCACATACCTGCTTGCCATTGGATAAAGGGTCAGGGAGATTGTGCCTTCTGGAGCTGTTGGACCCAATCCTCCTGGACATGGACCCTTCAAATCTCTGGGACAATTGGTGCTGCTGAATCGCCATGGCAAGAGCTTGCTTGTGCAGCAACTCCTCATCTGCCAGCAATTTCCTCTGCGACCGACCGATCCTCTTGCTCTTTGACCCGCTCTCTCTCGCTTCCCTCTTCGATTTGCATGTAAATCTATTGCCCATTGCTCCAAATCCACAGATGAACAAAACCCAGAACTTGTTTCAGCAGATTTCGCCGGGAAAGTGAGGAAAAATCAGATTTTTTTCATGGGAAAGTGAACTGAATCGAAACCTGATTAAATGGTTTTTGCGTTTCAACAGTAGCGAGACTTTGTGATTTTCTGCAAATTTTCACATGGTTCGGATTCTCTGCAAATTTTCGCAGCATGAACCTCTCCAAAAGCTTTGATTTGGTGAAGAAAATGGATGGAGAAGTGAAATGAAACCATTGCTATCAAATATTAAACAAAAATCCCTTTTTAATGCGAAATGGAACGGAACACCGTATTTATTTATTGAATAAATACCATTTAAGTTGTTTTCATGATAATTAATCTACTAATAAATTTATATGTTGCTCTTATCTTTAACTTTAACTGCTTCTTTGGAATTATTTGGCATACAGAATTTTATGTGAGTTTAAATTATTAAGCAAGTGACACAATTAATATATTAAATCATTATTAAAACTATATTTTCTTTTAAAAATAAATAAATAAATAGGCATATAACAATACCTATATAAAAAAAGATAATTGTTGACAATTTTTTTGTTGTGTTGTGGAAAGTGGAAGAGAAAATGACAATTCATTTACAAATATTTTAGAAGGATATTTATTTGGTTGAGAAAATTGGTTGGATACTATTGACTAAATTATGTCATTAGTTCCAAGAAATTAATTGTTCTCTTACCAACTAAAGCAGAATTTTCAACATCTTAATCAATTGCTTGTTATGTTTATATAAAAAAACAAAATCCCAAAATCAACAATTTGACCTACAAACTTTCTTAATTAAACAATTATTTTAATTTACCCTTCCTTGTTTCCTATTGCTTTCGTTGATTCATGACATCTATATGTCTAATTCTACTTATAGATCAAAGAAATTGTGACATTGATATTGCCATTAAAAAGTTGAGAGCCACCTAAGTTCTGGTGGTTGCATTTACTTTTTTTAGTCGTGTGATGAGGAGATAACTTTTAATTAAAAAAAAATCAAAAAGGTTTAAATTTATTCATACACTAATTTAGTTATTTAAAAAAATATATATATTAAAATAAATTTTTTTTACTTTACTAGAAGCTTATTATTCAGATAAAATTTGTGACAACCAATAAAATATTAATCACAATAATTAAGCTGAATCACAATTTTTTTTTAAAACTCAGCTTTACTGAACTATCCATTCATAAAAACTCGTTGAATCATGCTTTTACTCTTACTTCTACTTCTACCCTTTAGACATATGCTCTTCCTCCTCCCTTTTTGTTCTATGAGCATAATGAGAAATTTTGTGATTCTTTTCTAATTATATAAAGTTGAGTTATATAATGACGTATCTAAAGTTGAGTTATATAATGGCGTTATGAACGTCTCTCAGGAGTCCGATAATGTACTTAAAAGCCACAAACCCTACAAATAATCATCAAACTTTATATCCATTATTGCAAGCTGATTAATAATTTATTGAAACTCATTACATGGTTTATCATAAACAACTTATTATTTCCAGTCTTTCGAGCATATAACTGCTCAAGCTTACTCCATAAACTACGTGTGATTCAAAACATCATCATCCACCGGTTGTTTAATAAAGACACACTCAATGATACAATAATTTTCACTCACCATCATATTTGTTCTCAGGTTTTGACTTCATTTAAAACTGCCAAATAATAATTCTTCACATAAATAAGATGTCATTAAATAATCAACATTTAATACTACCGTAGGAGAGAATCGAAACTTATTTAGGAGGAGCATCCAAAGAAGATCATATACACATTATAGCCCACATTTACTCTAGATGACTACCCGAACTAATAGGTACAAGGTATAAATAAATCCTCGATTAACTTTCTAATATTCTGATATAAGACTTGTTATTGTAATTTATCTTTTTTAAAATCGAACTAACTGAACCGACTAAAAACTGAACCGGGAACCTCCTCCCTGGCCATAGGAATCGGAGATCCACTTCTCTGTTACTCTTCTTTATCTCCGGATCTAACCCGAACCCACAACCTCACCCTCTCTCGTCCCGATCTGAAACCTACCCGATTCCACAACCGCCACGTCACTTCCGTCGCTGCTGGTCCGGGTGTTGGCGGCGCCGCCGTTCCTTGGCCGGAGCCTCGCGGCCGCGGGTTCAGTCCTGCACCAGTTTGCGAGGTAAGCCTCAGCCATGACCCTCCAGTTTTAAGCTTTTCAGATCAATTTGATGCGTTTGTGGTTTGGGGTTCGTCAAAGTTTGTGTTTTTGGTGGTTCTGAATTTGAAGATGTTCCATTGCTTAAATGTTGTTATTGAACCTTTGAAGTTCATGTCACTGTGATGCTTATCAACATAGTGTCTTCTTTGTGTGAGGCCATCGTAAAATAGAAGAATGCGAGTTTGTGCTTTGTGAACGACTCTTGAAACTTGATAGTGATTGTGTCCATGAAATGGGATCGTGTCAGTGGATTTAGTTTGATAAAGGATTCATTAATCTATGGCATGAACTGTTGAGTACATTTGTAATTTAACTCTAAGCTTGAATAATGAATAGTTTATATGTTGGAGTTTGGATTGATTGGTCTTTATATATATAAAAAAATTGATATGGGTTAATTATGTTTTGGTGAACTCAATGAGTTCATGCAATTGGAAAATGCTCAAATCAAATCTAGCATAATTTTTCAATGGGAAAAATGTGTGTTCCAATTTAGATAAATCTACCTTCTGTATAGTGGGTCGGTCAGTGAATGCGGTTTTCCTTCATAATCGTATCAATGCCAGATTTGACTTTCTTTTATCATGATCACACATGTGATCAACATTTATATGATGTTATCTGTTTTAGTTTCTTTTCGTGTCACTTAGCTTCACACTTGATGTAGTTTAAGACTAAATCAACGGGTGATCATTATGCACTATTCTCAAGATTCTGCAGTGTTTCTAACAAGCTTGCAGCAAATGCTCTTCGTGTAGTGCTCATTCATTTTGGCTTACAGACGAGTGCTCTTCGGTGTTTATTTTGATTAAGACACTTATTTACATCTTCAGCTAATATAAAGCACCGGCCAAGTTTTAATGCAACGAGATGGATATATGCTATAATTTGTACTTGTTGCTCTTTGGTCCTGAAGATAGTATTTGACTGGCGTGTCTGTGGAACGATTGTTAAGCATGAAGATGCACATTGGATGGCGTCAACTTCTCTTATGTCTTCCTCTTCTTTTATTCATGCCTTATCTTTTCTCTGGTAATTATTATGGTCCCTAATTCTACTGTTATGATTCTTGTTTAGTTTTGAACAAGTTCTGTTCGGTTATTATTGGAATTTTGATGGGCAGATGTTTTTTTATTCGCCAGTTCTTGAGTTGCACCAGAAATCAGTTGTAGAAGACCAACCAAAGAAACATAACAAGAAGTTCGATCATCTAGTTCTCGGCCCAACTGCTGGTCAAGGCCTGCACAATCGCTTACAATGCCAAGGTTGTAGCAATTTCCTTATGTATATCATATAATTTGCAATTCTGCCCATGCGACTTGTTTTATGTGAACTCTAGTTCACAATTCAACGCTTCGTGAACGCAATATGTATCTGAAACTCTGATTACGATGTTTATTTCCTATACTTCACATCTTATGTAATAAGTATGAGGTCACTAGTTCCAATCCTCATGCCAGCTGTATTGTTGATAAAAAAATATTCATCATTGTAAACATGTAAAATGTGATAATTATGCAAATGAAGTATTAAAAAGCTTACTCTCTCTTCTTGCTGAGGTTACACGATTCTTGATATATGTATATATTCGTTATCAGCATAACTTGCTTATATTTCATTTCCTCGGTTTATTGCAGGCACTAAAGCTCTCAACAAAACCCAGTTTTCAACAACTCGCCACACTCCAAATAACAGAGATAACGTATCCTTTGTCACGGTCTTCACCATTTATAATACGTCTCTTGAGACTAATGTAGACAGTAAATCATCGAGTTTAGTTACCGTCGGGAATGCTTCATATAGTAAGGTGGAGCGAGCAATGGCTGTCTTGGACGTCTTCATCAACTTCATTCAGGTTTTTTTGGTTAAAGTTCGCGGTATATGACTTTGTGAGGACTTAATTCGAATATTATTGTTGGTACATGATATTTTCAGGTAACAATGCCCCAGAGCGACGTGATTATCCTCACCGATCCAGCATCTGACCTGTCACTGCAGAGGAATCGGGTCGCCATATATCCCATACCGGGTGAATATTCTCGAGGCAATTTGATGCTTCAAAGACTTAAGTCCTACATTGTAAGAGCACATTACATTAATTTCTAGGTAGAGAATTTGTTTTCATTGTTTTAGCTGTGTTTTGTGCATAGTTCACTGTTTTGGCCATTGTTAAAAAAAATTCTGCTTTCATTTTCATATGGCTTTTAACTTTTGCAGGTGTTCTTGGAAACAAGACTCCAGGAGCTTTCTCTTTCTCAGAGACTGGCTCCGGTTAATCACTACATCTTCACAGACTCGGACATTTCAGTGGTTGACGATCTGGGACATATGTTTCGCGACTACCCGGATTTTCATGTTGCTCTCACCTTCCGGAACAACAAAGAGCAGCCTCTGAATTCGGGGTTTATAGCAGTACGGGGCACGACCGATGGGATTCTAAGGTGCACAAGTCATTTACGCTTTTCTTTTCTTCTATATACTCAGTTTGGTTGCTGAAGAAACTGAATAAGTAAATAGATCTATCCTGAATGCTCCATTGGGTTGCACTATGGAACCTGAAAATAAAAGGGATAATTGCAAAAACTGTATGTGTAGAGTATCCATGTATCATGTTTACTGCAAAAACGTACCGCCAACTTGATACGGTCCAGCGTTGGATCTGGTTATGGGCTGTTTTAGATAGATAATTGAGCTCGATTAACGAGAGAGCTCTAATCTCAATTTAGCATTCGTTATAGAGAGAACACAAGATCTCGTAGTAACAACTAGGGTTTTCTTTAATCATTGTATAAATCATTCCATGACTTCATCAGGTATTTATAACCTGTCAATTATACACTTCCAATTCAACTAGGACAAGACTCTCCAATCAACTAAGACTCCACCCCAAGCTAAGACACGTATCTGGCTCTAAATTAAATCCCAACACTAATAATATAGTAATAATTAAAAGATTTGATAAGAATAGGAATAGGATTCCTATCATTACTCCCCTCTTCAAATCGCGCTTGACCGCAAGTGCTCAATTCCTGGATCGTATACGTCTTCAAGTGTTTAAACATATGTCACGAAATTTGCAGGTGTTCTTGTAGTAGCTTCATGTACTTGAGTTGTGTTTCGGCCTTCAAATGGAAAGGCGCAAAAGACACTTTCTCCTCATCGATTACTCGCTGATGGAGAAGGACACTCTTGCACCCGTCAAACCTCGGAGAATCCATCCGAGCAAGTAGTACACCCCTTACCCCAATAGTTCCCTTCGGTCCGTCAGAACCGACCTGGTTTGTGTGCTTACACCAATCAGGTTTTTATGCTCGTCCGCACCTCCGCCTCGGTTGTCTCCTCCCGGTTCGTCGGGACCGTTTGGACTCTCACGCTCTTGCAGCCTGCTTGCAGCTCCATTGTTATTTTCCGGTTTGTCTAGATTAACGTTCAATGTTTCTGCCAACTGTTGAACCTGACCACGTCGCCTTGGCCCTTACTTCAGCTGCTTCCTTTTTAGCTCGAAAAAGTCTCAAGAACTCATCGAACCGATCTCTGAGTCCGTCCCCCATAACCAATGCTCTGATACCAATTTGTTACAGTCTCGCGGTGGATCCGTTTATGGGCTGCTTTAGATAGATAATTGAGCTCGATTAACGAGAGAGCTCTAATATCAATTTAGCATTCGTTATAGAGAGAACACAATATCTCGTAGTAACAACTAGGGTTTTTCTTTAATCAATGCATAATTTATTCCATGACTTCATCAGGTATTTATAACCTGTTAATTACACACTTCTAATTCAACTAGGACAAGACTCTCCAATCAACTAAAACTCCACTTCAAGTTAAGACACGCATCTGGCTCCAAACTAAATCCCGATACTAATAATATAATAATAATTAAAAGATTTGATAGGAACAGGAATAGGAATAGGATTTCTATCCGGTGACAGGAATTATTTGGGTGCTATTACATTTCTAGTTTCAACTTGGATATTGTTAATGGAGAGAAATTATACTTTCTCTTTGTCAACGATTTTCTTCAACTAAAAAAATGTAATACTATATGGTTCCCTTTCTACCGCGTTAAATCGTTCAGAAAGTGAATTCATGTCAATGTATTGTACCTTATGTACCTGAGGAGAAATAATAGTATATGAATATATAACCAGTTCATTTCTGAACTTCCTAAAATGATCGAATAAGCCATTAAACTTGCCAATTAAGTCCTCAAACTACCATAAAATCAACTAATTTGGTTCTTCCTATTCACCGTTAATTCATCATTAAAAGTTCTTTCCAAGGGGTTGATTCAGTCTTTTTTGCAAGTTTAGGGTTTGATTCAAGTAATTATTTGTAATATGCCACACACATCTTATGTTTTGCTCTTTTTAGCTAGTGTTTGCATCATTCTTTTATATTTAAATGCAAAAAACTATCTGCTAGCATTTTTAGAAGATCAGTTTGTGGACTTATTTGATTCATATTGATAATTGGTGATAGAAATATAATATAGACCACTTTATAAGGTATAACAAGTTGGCCTATAGTAGGAACAGTAAACAAAGTACTACGAAATAATAATAGGAAACAAGTTAATGCTGAAAAGTGTATACTAGTGCTAGAAAGATTAGGTAGTCCTATTTCATAAACTCTAAGTTAGAGTGTTAGACCAGATAATTCCTACCAAGTAGGACCAGAATTCCATCTTGATCTTCAAGAGGCATAAATTGTTTTTGTATCTCACTGCTTGTGAGCCAAATGTACATGAGAATGCTCCATATTGAAGTTGATGTTTATGCAACAATTAGATAAATGATGGTTTTAATGTTTTCCATAAGACAAACAGATAACTAATTCCCATAAAAAAAACAATATGCAACATCTTCTCCAATAATCCTTCCAACAGCCAGGGTCTTGGCCAGCATCAAATTTGGTATGGTTTAGGTCGGACCTCCATTTTTTTTGCATAAAGTAGCAGCTTTTATGTTTTGTTTATGATCAGAAAAAGGAAACCTACTTCTATGGAAGTACAACTTCACCAACATGAGAAACATATGTAGTTCCTAGGTGCTTGTGTGTGTACCGCGGCGTACTCAGCAACCAGGACTGACTGGATGCTATCTTACTGGGGCTTGTGTGATCCATAAAGTAGCAGCTAATTGTTTTGCCTTCAATTAATACCAGATATTTCTACCACCAATTTCTAAGCCATGAAACATCTGACATTTTCCCCTTTCTCTTGTTATTTATTTGGAACCATTGTACTAGTTTCCTTATATTCTTCATTATGTTCGTTTTACTCATTCTTCAACCAAAGTGTGTTGCTCCAGCGCTTACTACCATATATTGTGAATAACTGGTCTTGCATCTTTTACATATCAGTATGCCTTATGGCTTGTGTAGATTTATGTTAATTACACATATCATACAAGGTTTTGATGTGCATCCATTTTGGTCGAATATCTTATGCAATGTCAAGTTAGATGCTGGATCCCTTTTCCTTGCAGATGAAATAATGAATTTTTACAGGTTTAGAACACTGTATATTAGCCCAGTGCCTCAAATAGACATTAATATTAGATTAATAGGTTATGGATACTTTTGAATCATGGATTATAGACATCATAATTGTTTAAACTCTATTTGGCAAGTTCCAGGTATTACATTGTTGAAATAAATACGACAATGTGAGGGTTCAGTGTCCACAATTTTTGTGAGAGTTCTCTTCTCTGAAATAGCATTGTGAAGAATGAATTTTACATATCCATCTAAAAGGTTTTGGTTATATGAGTTTTGATTCTAAGTAACTTGGTTATTTCACTTCCTATTATATTACCACAAATGATAAAATCTTTCGTGCTCCACTGTTTGCTCTATAAATATTTTGTATGTAATGCAGGTCATCTCTAAGATCTGCGGACCAAGTAATGACCTTGCGTTAACTGTCAACCATACGACTTGTACTGTTGGTAGGTTGTGACTTTCTTAATTTGAACATGGCCTGGTGTTTAGGAGTGATTATATTTACTGATATGGTTAGAAATGTAATGTTGGGTTTGTCAATGTAACAGAAAGCCAGGAAACATTGGTATCTGGTTTACGGGGAGGAACCCAAAATATCATGAATAGTCTCAGGAAAGATATGAACGGGGTTAGAGAAGGGCAAACCGTAGCAGTGACGAGTGGAGCTGACAAAGGGGAGGAGGTTGTAGCTGGCAGTGGCAGTCAAAGTAGAGCTGAGGTTTGTAAAAAGAAGGCATCGATTCCGCAGTGGACAGATCAACAACTGGAGGAATTGTTTACATTCCACTGAGAATGGATCTGCCAAAACCCTTGTATATAAAAACGAGCATGGGTAAAGTTCTCCCTCATCACTCGCTGAAATTCTAATTCACCATCTCCACTTTGGGACCGTCGGTACATGTGTTATGTCAACTTTTTAATCATAACCCTAAAACAAGTGTTAATCTCAACAGTCAACTATTTTGAAGTAGGCAAACAAGTGTAATTACACTGCGAAATAGTGTTTTAGGCAAATTTTCTTTCACTACGGTGTAGTTTGAAATTCATTAACTCACTACGGTGAATTTTATAGTTTCTCATTAATTAACCCGAACTCTTGTTAAAATAGATAAAAAAATTACTGCAACTTCGTATTTTCTTTAAAATGACAATAATATTTTTGTTGGGGATTAATTAATTTTTGGCATTAATATATGAATATTAATTAATATTCATCATATTATTTTTACTTAATTTATATTTTCAATCTTTTAATATTTATTTTAAATTAATTAACTAAGTTTTTGATTTAAGGGATAGTTCGTATATTCACAAAAATATTTAATTATGTTATGGATGGTGATACGAAATTAATTTTACCATACTGCATTGATACAATTTAAAATTGAAGCGAAAATTATCTATTAAGTACACTGCAGTAGTAAAGTGTAATTTACTCTTTAAAGCATCATCTTTGGCAAGTTATGTTTAATAACTATATGATCATTATAAGAGACGAAACTTGAAACCTTTTAATGCTGTAAACATCCTCGATATGTCCGGCTAATCACTGATTAATCTCCCGACTAGTCACCGATTATTCCTCTATAATTTTTGATAATGCTTCAATTCGATTTACTTTTCGATTAATCCCCAACTAATCTCTGATTAGTCTTCAAAATGCCCTCTCTGCCTGAGTAGTGCCTAGCGATTTTTACAACGTTGCTTTTTAATGTTATAAGCATATGAGGCCCACTTTAATGTATAACTATTTTTTGGTTAAATATTCCTTTAGGTTGAACAAAATATTTTTAAAAAATAAAGAATAAAACTTTATATTAGTATTGAAAAAATTATACTTTATTTACAAAATATAAATATAAAACATAATTTTTAAACATCGCCTTTTATTTTATAATTTTTATGAAAAATATTTTTTTTATACATTAAAAAATATTTTTATAGAAAAAATAAGTTCAAAATAATTTTTATTTGTTTAATAATTTTTTTTAATACGTGGGCATTTTCGTCATTTCCCAAAAAGTTAATAGAATTTTCAAAAAAAAAAGTTAACGGAGGTGGGTATAGGGCAGCTTTTAAAACTTACGCTGGTGTAAAAAATGTGTTTTTAGTTAAGTGATAATGAACTATACTTACGGTGAGGTTAGTGACATTTTCCCATGATAGAATTGCTCTTGACATGTAGAACAAGTAGCTAAGATTTCAAGTTAATATTGTTTCGTTGTTTATATACAATTTTCTATGGGGAAATTACTGTTCACAATTGTGAATTGTACGGGATTTACAATTCAAAATGGTATTTTATAGTGTACAATTTCACACTAGTTATATAGTTTTAGGGGAATGACACTTTGATACACCCAAAACTTTACGTTTTTAACTTTGATACACAATAATTTTACTTTACCTTTTTTCACGTACCGAACTTGCCACAATTTTATCCATCCATATACAAAGTTCATTTTTTTGTACAAAGACAAAATAGCACTTCAATAATTTTAAATTCTCAAAGCATGCCATTGCATAGTAATTATCCAACACAAAACTCGAGATTTACAAAATTCATCAATCCATCACAACATCATCACTGGAATCTTCAATCCTAGATGCAAGATGAGCAAACAAGCTCATATACACCTCCTGGCACTACCAATATCGAGAATCAGCACGAAAATCAAATGGGTGAGCTTATAATCTCAAAATGAACCCAACCATATGCAAAAATCAATCGACACCAAAATTTCCACACAAAACCGCATTGAAACCCTAATAAATCAGCAAAAACAAGATCAAAAACACCTCTTGGCCCTATGCCCGAAACCTTGAAATTTTTTTGAATCTCATTTTTTATTAATAATATATTTCAAAATAATTTTGGTATGCTCGCGTGAGTAATTAAATTTCAAGCATTTTGGAATTTGAATAACCAAAATCGGAGTTCTATTGTAAAAGTTATGGCCAAAAAATCATTTGAATGTTGAAAACGAAGCTCAGATCGTTGGAGGTCGAAGAAGAACAAAACGGTGTCATATATATATATATATATAGGGAAGCATTTCATCGAGAACCAAATGTTTCGTGAGAACGTGAGAACAACTGGACATTCACTTATTTTCAATGGCCAAACCTTTTCTGTTGGACATTCACTTATTTTCGATGGTCATAGTCTGTTCTCACGTTCTCACAAAAGGGTTTGGTTCTCACATGATTTGTCCCCTCTCTCTCTCTCTCTATATATATAGGGACGCGGTGTGCCCATAGGATCAAATCCAATCCAACGATTCATAATTGAACAGATCCCAAACGTGCGCGCGGAAGATAATTGAGACAAGGACAGATCCGGCATGAAAAAATCTGTTTCAGGAAACCAATCGGGAAAAACGGAAGAGATTAAATTTCACCAGCGGGAAAATCCTAAATGCAATTAAACACAATCCAACTACAATTAATAAGACGCAAATGCACAAAATTCATCAATTATACTTAAACGAATCGACGAACTCGACGCATCTGCAGGGAAACTGAATTGTTGTGACGAACCATGAAGGCACAGAATGGACAGACCACTCTAGATACAACGTCTGTATGGGGTAAGTATATTGGAAAATAAAACTGTAACTGTTATTGGCCACTCTTACTATCGAATCTCTAAACTTCTCAATACTGTAATACTCATTGGCGCATGCAATTAATTTGCACCCTATTAACAGAAACAACCGACAATGAAAACAGAGAATCAGAGGACCTCAGCGACACTGAAAGCAACGATGGTATGTGTCCCTTATCTTTACTAAATATTTAGTACATACATGGGTAGCCATTGTAAATGGGTAACCATTCATAATTGGTAGACATTGTAAATGGTTAGCCATTCCAAATGGGTAGCCATTCATCCTCTGACAAAAGCCATTCACCTAATACAACAACCACTCATTGTATATAACATCCACACATCTCTTTGCAACAGCCAATCACCTTTTATAACAACCATTCACTTATGCCAGCAACCATTCATCCTCTAACAAAAACCATTCACCGAATACAACAACCACTCGTTGTATATAACAGCCACACATCTCTTTGCAACAACCAATCACCTTTTCTAACAACCATTCACTTATGCCAGCAGCCATTCATCCTCCTATAACAACCATTCACCTATTAAAACAACCATTCATTGTATATAACATCAACACATCCCTTGCAACAGCCAATCGCCTTTTATGACATCCATTCACTCATTCCAGCAGCCATTCATCCTCATATAACATCCACTCGCGTATTACAACATCCAGTCATATTATATACTCTACCATTTGCAACAGCCATTGTCGTTTTATAACAACCATTCAGTTATGTCAGCAACCATTCATCCTTCTATAACAACCATTCGCGTGATACAACAGTCACTCATATTATATGACATCCACTCATCAATTTACAACAACCATTCACCTTCTATAGCAGCCACTCGAGATTAGGGACATCAGTGGCCCCCTGTTGTTACAACACACAACAACATATATTCGGTTATTCATTCTTCTGATGTATAGATATTTTTGTCGCATGTGCATGTGGCATCGATTTCAACGGCCCTGGGTGTGTAGTGCCAAACTGTGATACTACCATAACCCCATTGGTTGGGATGTCCTTTGACACACTTGATGAAGGTGTGTCCTTCTACAAAGCGTATGCAAAGGAAGCTGGCTTCTATACAAGAAAGAGCACACAAAAGGGAGGTAAGGACGACGTACCGCTAAAATATTTAACGTGCAGTAGCACTGGAGTTTAACCGAAGCATACCAGCAGTGAGGGGAGTTCGGGAAGAAAGCGAAGAACTATATCGACACAGACGGGATGCAAAGCATTGGTTTGTTTCAAGCGGAATGAAATGCGTAGATATTGGATCTACAGGTTTGAGGCTACTCACAACCATCCACTTGATGCTGCGAGAGACATGGAATTTATGAGAAGTAGCAGGGAAATGAAAGAAGGACACAAAAGGTTTGTGCTCAGCTGCCAGAGAATGTGTTTGGGGCCAACCGCTGTGCATCAACTGTGTAGTACGCTGGTTGGTTTGTCTGCAAATGTGGGAGTATCAGTTGTTGACTTTCGCAATTTTCAGCGTGACTTCAAGAAGTACATTGGTGACAAGGACGTCCAAATTGTGCTTGACACCTTCAAGAAAAAACAGGGAGCAGATAGTAGCTTCTATTTTGAGCACGATGAGGACGCAGATGGCAAGCTAACGCGAATGTTCTGGGCTGATGGACTGTGCAGAAAGAATTATGAACGGTATGGCGATGCTTTCTCGTTAGACGCAACATACGGAACAAATAGGTGAGAACATTTTTCACGGTAATTAAAAATTAATATCACCTACCATTACATCGAACCACTAACATTTGCTTGTCAGATACTTGATGGTGTTTTGTCCGTTCACCGGGCTGGATAACCACAACAGATGTGTTACATTCGGTGCTGGTGTCATATCACAGGAAGACGCAGAGTCTTACAACTGGTTGTTACGGAGCTTTATGCGGGCTATGAACAACAAAGAACCGAACTAAATTGTAACTGATCAATGTTTGGGCATGAAAAAGGCGGAAGAGGATGTCCTCCAACAAACTCAGCATTGACTATGCATGTGACATATAATGCAGAAACTGGCAAAGAATGTGAGTGAACCAATTACTCACACATTAAAATTTCAATTTCAATTTTCATACTTAAATTTCAGTTGGGATTCAAATGATATTTTCAACTGTCAACAACAGGTAACCCGTAGGCCAGTCTAAGACACAGACTTCTTCAAGAGGTTCCACTCGATCGTGTGGTCAACGTCAATCAGCGTTATAGAGTTCGAGAATGAGTGGCACGAGATTCTTGCGGAATATGGTCTTACGCGAAATACATGGCTACAAACAATATACGAACTGTGTAAATGATGGATGCCAGCCTATTTCGAAAACACAAAGATGGCACTGCTAATAAGAACTACATCAATATCAGAGAGCCAGATCAGTACATACGGTTGGTCGATGAGTAAGTCGTACAACCTCGTACAGTTCATGTGGGCATTCGAAGATGTGCTCTCAAAACAGCGACACGAGCACATATCAAAGCCAACAGATTTTAAGTATGCTCTAGAGGATCACGCATGGGAATTATACACTCGCAATGCATTCTACACGGTTCAAGAGGACATCAAGGAGGGTTTGACTGATTGTTGGACGACCTCAATTCATAACGACGTAAACAGTATTAGGTCAATTGTGACAGACATAAACAACGTTGAGTTCACGGTGACAATATTGAAGCCGAGCATGTACGGGCAATGCAGCTGTCGAAGGTTCGAGCTGTATGGCCTTGTCTGTCCACATATTTTTCTGGTTCTACATCTCTCAAAAATAAAGAAGATCCCGATGTCGATGATAAACGAATGATGGTGTCAGGAGCCGAGGGATCTTTTCAGGGTGAATAATATCAGCGGCGCGGACACAACAGCGGGGATTATGAAGATTGAATTAATGTCCGAAATGCAGAAAATTGTATCCAACCCTACTGTTAGCGTGCCTGTAATCAAGTCAATGTTGGAGTTCATTAATGATAACGTCCCAAACAATGCGGACACAAATGTGATGAGCATGGAAGCAATAACATGGATACATCTTCCACCTGACGTGGTTGTGAAGATACCGAATGTATGCAGGAATAAGGGGACTGGAAGGAGAATGGTTGGTGACAGGGAGAAGGCAATTGAGAAAAAAGCCGGTACAAGCAAACGAAAATGCGCCTACTGCAAAACGGGAACTACACATGACATATGAAACTACCCAGCAAGAATACGTGACGAGGAAGAAGATGAGGACAGTGAACCAACCACCAAGACACCCAAGAAGACAGTGAAAAGGAAAAAAAAAGGTTGTGCGAGATGAAGACGACGATGAGGAGGATGAAACCCCGCCTAAGAAACCAAGATTTACAAACACAAGGAAGAAAAAACAAGCACAGCGGAGATGATCGGGTCGGAACTTAATAAGAGATGTTGGTCAACAACTTGTAAGATGCACAACTATGGCATCATGTACATTTGAATTACAATTTGCGAGTTGAAAACATACAATTGTCATAGATTTTACTATTTGCCAATATACAAGGTGTCTACTTCTCAGCATTGACAAATGCAGATTTCAATTCTGGACAAATAGCATCCAGTGGGTAGAATGTTTAATAAAATTTTAGCTTCAAAATGTGTCTCTGTTTTTATCGAATCATTAGACTAAAATTATGACAATGGAGAACTATGCATCCACAAATGTTGACGTAATGACATGTCTGGTACAATAAAAAAACTATGTATGGGCGCAACAGAGTACACATTGCAGAAATAGCTATGACTCTGTGATGATTATATGTGTTCTAAATATGAAGTACATGGTAGCTACCGCTGTGACAATGTCATGGATAGAACTTAAGTGTGGCTGTCAATTTAGATAGTCTGGTCCACAATATATTGCAATGACCATCTTGGTGACCTAATATAACCATGATAACCCAAGGAATTGTAATCTCAAAACCTTCACACTTAGTTACCAGTGTCAAGCCAAAAAATTAGAACCACAAACATTCAATCAAACACTTTCAAAATAACACAAATTATGGATCAACAACACTAACAACACTAGGGCATGAGATAAACGATAATTATATTAGAATTAAATATAAACTGTCTGAAGGGCAAGAAAAAGTTTAACATTCTTAAACTTGACCCTGCTAATATGGTCAGGTGCATCCAAAAACATAACACTAGGTACAACAACTACGTGCAAGTTGTTGTACCCACAAAACCAACTACCAAGAAACCCTATATATCCTCCCCATCAACATTGCCGTCGTCCTCCTGATCCTCTTCATCCCGGTCGCTTACATGGCTCCCTTCCTCGGATGAGGACACATCTGTGGTGCTCTCATCGTCGGAAGTGTCAAAGGAGGCATCCGACTCAGACGACTTCTCGCGGTTAAAGTCGTCGGCGTAGGATGAAGGTTCCGGCGGTGTAGGAGGGGGTGATGTTGGAGGAGATGGAGGCTCTGCGTCTGGATCAACGTCTGGGTTGGACAATGGGTCGTACGGTTCATCAACAGCTCTCCTCGGTCTCTT
>JAYMTP010001594.1:0-23300 GCA_036897365.1 Geranium brycei
CCTGGCGCGAGAAAACTTCCAACGACAGCCTCGGGTACAAATTCGAGCTCATCCCCGACGCGGCCACCGCCACCCCCACGACCGCCACGGTCTCCAACTCCACCCTCAGCATGAAGAAGGGCGGGAAGTTCACCATCGACACGACAAACACTGTCACCCCCACGACCAGCCCCCACAGCAGCTGCGACTTCGGGTCGAGATCAGGATCCGGGTCGAGATCAGGATCCGGGTCGGGATCCGGGTCAGGGTCCGATTTCGGGCTCCCGATAGGGTTGTGGCCTAACCTATTCCAAAAGGGGTTCATAATGTCATCGACCGTCGATGGCTCAGGGAGGGGCGGGAAGCCGGTCGTGGAGGTCGGCGTGAGGCACGTGACCTGCACGGAGGACGCTGCAGCGTTTGTGGCGCTGGCGGCGGCGATGGACCTGAGCATGGACGCTTGCAGGCTGTTCTCGCAGAAGTTAAGGAAAGAGCTGAGACAGCAGAGCCATGACTTTGTCTTGTGACACAAAAACCAGGCTGTCTTTTTTTAGGATTCTATGGTTTTTGCAGTTTCTTTGTTTTTTGTACAGTGAGGCTATTCTTTTCTGGGTTTTTTTGCATAAACAATTTTCCTGAGTGAGCAATGACAAGGCAAGATTTTCAGTTTTGGATCTGATTTTGTTGTGTTAGGTGCATTTTTTGGAACTATAAACTATTTACTTGATTATTATTCTCTTTTTTTTGTATGAAAGATGATCTGGTTATGGAATTGTTTCAGTGTTGGACAGATGTGTTTAGAATAATACAATAATGTGGTGGTGGCAGAGTTTAGTGTGTGGATACATTTTGGGGAAAGCAATAATTTAATTTCTAGTTGGATCAAACAATTCTGTTTCTTCAAGACCAAGAAAGGTAGAGAAGAAGTGAAATCAATGATCTGTCTCGAGATTGATTATGAGGAAAATATTCCAGAATTTATGTAATTAAGCTCCGAATTTGATTTGGAAGAAAATATTAAAGTTCTCTATGAATATTTATTAAAAATAAAAATTATATAATAATTGATTAAAGACTAAATAAACCGCCTCAAGATATACTTGATTTGTTTGTCTAGGTTTTATCAATATAAATATATATAATCTATTAAATATTATGTAAGTCTACTTGCAGGTCTTGAAAAATTAGACTCTACCTTCTTATATATTTTAAATTTTATTCAATGAATCTGGACCTTACCAAGGAGAACCGCACACCGAAGAATTCACATGTACACATTATAGTCACTCCTTCTAACAATCCCTTCCATTGAATGACGACAAGCACTGGTCGAGCATATAGATCTTTCGAAAATTAATCGAGGACTAATAGAGTATTATGTATTTCTCTGTATTTTAATTAAATCATTATGCATATACAATCAAAATATGGATTGTACATATTAAAAATTTGGATTCTCTAGTTTCTGCAGTTTCCTTTTGCTGGATATATATTTCTTTTGATTGTTTTGTATAGTGAAGCATTTCTGGACTTTTTTTCATAAACAACTTTTCTGAGTGAGCAATGACAAGGCAAGATTTTCAATTTTGGTTTTGGATCTGATTTTGTTGTGGGAGGTGCATTTTTGGGGATTATTATTTACTTCTTGGACATGTGTTAATTTGTTGCATAATATTCTATTTCTTGGACAGAGTTGTGTTTAGAATATTACAATAATGTGGTGGACAGAGTTTAGTGTGTGGGATCCCTTCTGGGAAGAAATTAAATAATTCTTTTTAGGAGAAAAGATCATGTTTAATGTTGTAAAATATCATATTTTTGTGAAAGGGCCGTGTATATTTTGTTAATGACAAAAAATGTGAATCAAATCAAAATTGCTATAAAATAATTAACTTTTAACAAAAGTAATTTATCTAAAAATTAAATTGAAATTTTGATCATACAAATTTTAGTTAAAAAATATTTTCAGAAAAAACTTTTAAAATTACTTATTATTATTAAAAATACTTGTTAATTTGAAGGGTAATTTTATCATTTTTGTACCAATATAAACATTTTACATAAAAATAAATAAATCAAAGTTTACTGCTATTAATAAAGTACACAACATCATCTTGCTATTTTTACCTCTTTTAAGTCACGTTTATATATATATATATTGAAGACAATGTTATAAGCTAATACTAATAGTGTGCTTTGAGTTTTGCTTGTCATGGAAGAAACCATGTTCCTTAATCTCCTCATAAGGAGACTAGATACCATGAAGTTGACATTTCAATGCTTTAGAGTTGATGGAACAAATTTATTTATATTTTTTTGCAAGAAAATGAATCTAAAAATGTCCATTCTCAAATTTCCCAAATATGACAGTGAATGTAATAGTTCCATTTTCAAATTTAATCTCCACAACCATTCCTCTTCTAACAACCTCCTTAGACACTAATCTAGCAGAAAGGACATTCAAAAATTAATCAATGACTAATCATATTTGTATCTCTTAATTTTAAATAAATGATTATATGTATATAATCAAAATATGAATTACACTAAATAATAATAAAAAGGACTTAAATTTGTTTAAGGTCTTACCAAGAAAAGAACATACAGTAAAGAAAACGCATATACGTGATAGAGTTCACATTTAAATTTAAAAACCAGTCAATCAGGTATTGAATTGAACGTGCATATATATTCGGCATTAACTCCATAATTATATAGAATCTTGAACTCACATAAGTCCTTAACACACTAAAACACCTTTAGTTGGGAATTTACAATACACATGAAGTTGCAAACATTGTGATTGTGATTTCATATATATATGTATCCAAGAAGTTACATACAAAGAATGAAGCATTGTCAACACAGCTAAATTCACAAACTTTGAAGTCAATACACAATTCACAAACAATTGAAGTTACATACAAATATTGCTTTTCCCAGATGCAAAATTATAAAAATAACAATGATGATTTAAATTGAAAAACTAATGAAACCCATTCAAAAGTACACTAGAAAACCAAAGCCCTAACAAGAACACTCACTGAAGCAAAAAAAAGCAGCACCAAACCCACAAAAACTTAATCCAAAAATCTCAACCTTTTGGTCTCAAAATAAATACCCACTTCCCCAAAACAGCTAATTTCACACCCAAAAAGCCAAACCCACAAAGCAATTCACTTTATTTTTATTAATTTGTATATGAGAATTAGAATTACTATTTACTCCATTTTTCTAATTATTTACAGGGTTTTTAGTGAATTTTCTAATATTTTGCTACTTCTTTTGTAATTTTTTAACATAATTATCTCAATACTGTATTGGAATTATCTCAAGCAATTTGTTTCGAGCTTAATTGTCTTTAAAGAATTGGTTTGACATCTCTGGGTTTGTAGACAAAATATAAAAATTTTGTTCAGGAAAAATTTTATCAGATAAGAAATTAAGAAAAAATATAACTTATTCAGAAATATTGAATGATATTAAGATTTAGTATTGAATAAGGTTAAATTAAAAAAAATTCTTCAACAGATAGGCTATGATTTCAATTGATGATGAGAGTAGAGAAAGACATTATCTTCAAATAACTCAGAATCTTATTATTAGTATTCTGAAATAAATAATTATTTGTATCTCCTAAATACAAATATTTTACTTATATTTATTTTTTTAGATGGTCTTTTCTGTCTTCAACCTGAGTCAATAACATATCACATTGATGGATCAACTATGGATTATAAGAACAATAAGAGCCCAACATTACTAGGAAAAAGCATAAGCATGGCCCAAATAGGACATGAAATGGGTTTGTCTTGAACCCAAGGCCCAAGGCTATAGGTAAAGACTATTATACCCTCATCCAAGTTATTCATAGATTCATTTAATGTTCAAGTTTTTATTGCCAAAAATGGATTGATTGGATTAATTTGTTTGGTGATATATTATTTGACTTATTGAAGGGTCTAAGATGTGCCTTTTTACTCTTAGGCTATTTTCGTCTTTTAACTATAGAAATGTATTTATAACAAATGTAAATATGACTTGGTTGTGAATTCAGATTAATATAGTTATTTAATTTGATTCATATGGAGTCGTAATATCTTAAAGAGAAATTTTAATCACTCAGATAATGTTTACTCTAAATTAATATATCGAGATTAGTATGAACAAATGAGTGAACTGTACGCTCGATAAAACCCTAACAATTTTGTTAGGATGCCTAACATTAGAGATGGCAACAATGCATATTCAGTGATATGCGTGTTCTACCCCAATTGATCGAGATATCAAGTCTCTATCTAGTTTTGAGTATTTTGTCTCTTTATTAGGGATGACAATGAAACAAGTTTGAAGTAGATTTAATGATCCCATCTCCTTTTTCGTTGGATCAGGAAAACCGAATCCTTATCAGATCAGATTTTGGGATCACCAAAACAGAATCCTCTATGTTTTTGTTTATGCCAAGCACTAACGACTAGAGATGATACTAATACAAATATAGTGATCTCTGTCCGCTGCTATATCTAATAGGAGATATTTGATAATCATGTCCCAAAATACTAATTGGGTTTTGATATTTTTGTCATAACCACCACTTCTTTGGTTGACTAGCATGTCTCTAAACAATTATTTGAAGTAGAATTAAAGCTACAGCCACAATCAACCTCTCAAAATGAACCATTTAGAAACATACTAAAGAAAGTTCCTCAAAACAACACAAAGTAACAAACTAACAATGATGTTGTGATCAACACTTCTTTTCATGAACTTGGATGTGAAGATACCATAATATGATAACACAATGACTCATCAGATCATAGAGAGACCTAAAGTTGGTGAAGGAAGGAATCATACTTTTTCTCTCTCTTTGAGATGCAAAAGATGAGAAGCTTGAAAGACCAAGTAATGCTCATACAAAAAGCACAGCAGAAAAAGAAATCAAATCTGATGATCTTGTCTGAAATTTTCCACTTTCCTTAACTTTCTGCTAAACCAGAGAGGGACACAAAACAAAAGGCTCTTCTTGAGAAAGCCTAATGAGGGTATTGCTCAAAGTTTGGTATTAATTCATTCCCTTTTATAAAGATCAAATACCATATATTATATTAGATTTGCTTTTAAATTAAAGTTTAAATATATATTTTTGCATGAAATGTTATGGTAAATCTTAAAAAAAAAGTTATATCATCCTATCTATCCATAAAACCCTCTTCAACCTCACAACAAATATTTGTGATGCTCAACCGCTAGGGTGTCCCCTTGAAACATGATAAGCCTATCATTTTCGAAAGTAGTATTCAAAATATATTCTTCCGTTAACATTACGACATGATAGACAAAAAGTGAATAAAATAAATATCTGAAGTATTAATGTGAAAAGTAGTACAAAATTTAAATAAAACAATACTGTTTTTTCCTGAATTAATATAACGATTTGCAGGTTTTTATTATCGACGATATTAAAGATTTGAGATTATATTGCAGATAGATTATGTAATTTACCCTAATGATGTAACCTTGTAAATTACATCAACAAATTAACAAGATTACTAGATCCCAATTCCACCAAACATTTCTTTGCTTCCATCTAAAGATATTCTTCCTCCATTAACAAAACCTTCCTTGCTTCTATTCACATTCTCATAGCCCACAAAAGAGTTGATCATAAAATGTTCAATACATACATATATATATATATGCACATTGTTCTTGCCATAACCAAAAACCATTCCCACATTGATCAAAGAGCCATGGAAGCTCGAAGCAAGCTTATTGCGATTTTCGGTTTTGTTTTATTAAATTTTATTGAGAGCTCATTGGCTTCGGTGGTCTCAACAGGTGATTTCAACAAGGATTTTTTTGTGATTTGGTCTCCGAGCCATGTGAATACTTCTGCGGATGGGTCTATGAGGAGCATGAGACTCGACAATGAATCAGGTACGAAAATTAGAATCAACGATCGATTAATGACATGCACGTTTAGGGTGTGCATAGAATTAAACTGGCAAGCTAGTCTAATCGTTCAAGTCAATCAAAATATAACATCATATAATTCAAATCTTAAATTATGATTTGGTATACTATTTAAAAACAAAGAATGTGATGGATTAGGTTGCTAGTGTGAGTTACTCAACCTATAGAAGAACTTAATATATATCAGATTG
Organism: Geranium brycei; assembly: GCA_036897365.1. Taxonomy (NCBI): domain Eukaryota; kingdom Viridiplantae; phylum Streptophyta; class Magnoliopsida; order Geraniales; family Geraniaceae; genus Geranium; species Geranium brycei. The sequence goes on from JAYMTP010001594.1 coordinate 6,144, forward strand.
ATTTTTCACTTATAAAATAATTTTAGATGCTTTGTATTTTTTTGAATAATTACATAATTTTTTTATTCTGCCCCAAATCTCTCACAATCTCATGCCCCAACAAGGTACGAACCCATAACATTTTCTAAAAAAATGTGTCCTTGCCATCATATATTTTGGTCGGACATGTTAAAAAATTTGATTATCATAAACAATAAAAAATTTAATATACACCGGGTGGTTCTTAATTTAAAATTTTATCAAATTAAACAAGACCGTTTGTTTTATAAAATATATCCCAAAATACCGAACAACTTGCCCATACATACACACTGAAAGTGTACTTGACGCAGTAGTCTAAGAAGGCTTTGTCTAGCCAATGATCATGAGTTCGAGCCGATTTGTTTTCACATGAAAATTGAGTTTAGGTGGAATTTGTGGGCTTGGGTGGACTAGCTTTCGGGAAGGTAGCTAACACTAAAATATATATTTTGCATGTTTGTATAGGAGCTGGTTTTGCTTCAAATCAATTGTTCTTGTTTGGGAGGATTGACATGCAGATCAAGCTAGTGCCAGGCCACTCTGCAGGCACTGTCCTTGCCTATTATGTGAGCACACATAATTCATACAAAAGTCAACCTTGTATTGGTTTGATGATTTTCATGTTTCTTTGTTATGTTGTGTGATTGCTACAAATTAACCCTTTTGGTTTCTTCGGTTTGTATATAGTTGACTTCTGATCAGCCTAACCATGATGAGATTGACTTTGAGTTCCTCGGGAATGTCACTGGTCAACCCTACATTCTTCAGACAAATGTGTTTGCTGATGGGTTTGATAATAGAGAAGAGAGGATCTATTTGTGGTTTGACCCAACTAAGGACTTCCACACCTACTCCATTTTGTGGAACCTTTACCAAATTGTGTAAGTTTAGCTACTACACTACATTATAACAAAAATTGTTTATGTTTTATCATTATTTATTGTATATATATGTGTGTGTGTGTTAGAGCATGAATATATTATGGTGATCATTTTTTCTATTTTATTTTCTGGAATCTTTACCAAAATGTGTAAGTTTGGCTTCTATACCATATTAAAAATGTTTATTATTCTTATATAATTTTAAAGTACTTTTCTATTCCAATTTTTGGAACCTTTACCAAATTGTGTAAGTTTAGCTAGCTCCTATATTACATTAAAAAATATTTATTCTTTTATTTATTGTATGCATTGGAGTGGGAATATGACATGACAATCATATATAGTTGATATAGTTTTGAAGTTAAATTTTTTTTTATGTAGTTTGATTTAGACATGTTAACCCATTTGTTATTATGGGTTTACTTATATACATGTTCTATCATCGTAAGATTCTAGTTTGGTGATTAAAACTTTTATACATTGATCTATATATTTAGATTCATTTGATAATTTTTTAATGTGGGCTCACTTAGAGACATATATGTTATGTTAAAATAAAATAAAATTTTAATATGATTATCAAAACTCGATAAGTTATGAATTTTATTTATTTATTTATTATTTTGTCGTTCGTAGTATTTCCGAAGTCTTTCGACTTGCCTATTGTTTTGAATTGACATGCAAACATATATTAGGCCATCCATAGGACATGTTTATTTGCCAATACTTGCAATTTCTTAGACTTCACAATCCAATTTTGTACCTCACAAGTTCCTAATATGTGTATGATACATAGATTCATGGTGGATCAAATTCCCATTAGAGTCTACAAAAACCATGCAGACAAGGGGGTGGCATATCCTAGGTGGCAACCCATGAGCCTCAAGACCACCCTATGGAACGGCGACACGTGGGCAACTCGTGGGGGCCACGACAAGGTTGACTGGTCAAAGGGTCCCTTCATAGCCTCATTTAGGAACTACATTATTGATGCTTGTGTGTGGAATGGGAACCCAAGGTTTTGTAGGGCAGATAGCCCCACAAATTGGTGGAACAAGAAGAGGTACAATACCTTAACAAGGGTAGAGAAGAGGTGGTTCAAATGGGTGAGGAAGTATCATATGATCTATGATTATTGTCAAGACAACAAGAGGTTTCAAGACAATCTTCCCAAGGAGTGCTCTCTTCCCAAGTACTAGGTTTCATGATCTTGTTCATGATGAGAAAGACCATTTTTTTTTTTTTTGCTTTTGTTTCCTATGATTTTCTTCAATATGTGTAATTAATTTATCACAACATACCATATACATAAAAGGGTTTGGAAGGGTTTTTTTTTTGTCAAGTGATCTCTATTTATCTATACGAATAAACCGTGCTTTCACACGTTACGTATGACATTATAAAAATATTATGGCCTGTTAATATGCATCTTAACGTGCATTTTAACGTCAAGTAAAATCAATAAAGTTTGAATTCGGCCCAATTAGTTACTTGATGATCTAAATATATTTAACTTGTTCAGGTAATTCTCGATTAGTCACCTTATTAATCCTCTGTTGATACACGATTAATCTTATAATCTGAGTAAAGCCTGATTAATCTCTATCTATTGTCTGATTAATTTCTAGAAAGATATGTATGCCCGACTAGCACATAGCGTATGTTAGAACAGATTGGTTAAACTACCATAAATATTTATGATTTTCAACTGCGTATTCTTCAGTGATATAAATATTTATATAAAATTCATTCTATATGAATTTATTCGTTCAAATATTTGAATTATAATTTTGGTACACAATTTCGAATGAAAACAATAATATAAAATATATTGCTAAAGTAAACCATTTTCCACGGTCATTTTGGGGGCAAGTGTATTTCAATTCACTATGTAATTTAGGGAGGAAAAAAAATTTAAACCAAGATATCAAAATTTACATTTGCTTGTAATAAAATTGTAAAATAGATAATAAAAATAAAAATAACAAATAATAAAGCATTAAATCTACAAAATAACAGATGGGTTTGGGCTTTACCATCTTGACCCGGAACCAACCCGTTTTCACAGCTCCGTTCCGTTAAGGCTTAGAATGATTCATTTCAGGGTTTATTGGTTATAAGGGTTTGTGCCGTTGAGAGCTTCACTCTCCTTCTCTCTCTCGATCTCTGTAGAGCTCACACAGAAGGTAAAATCTCAATTTTCTCCTCTTGTTCATGGTATCACTCAGCTTTGCTTGTTTGGTCACCGAGAAAATTAAGCAAAAGAACCGAATCAGCTTGGAAAATTGTGATTCTTTGATTATTTGCATCAGTTTCCCTTATTTTGATCTGAAAGCAAAAACCCATGAGTTGATTATGTATATTAGGCAGAATTTGAGTTCAATTTGTGGGTTTCAATTGATTTGAGATGCTATTGTAAGCTCTAGTCTCAACTCTCAATGTTGAGTTTGTTTCTGTTCAAATTTGGGGTATTCATTGATTTGAGATGCTATTGAAAGCTCTGATCTCAATGTTGAGTTGGTTTCGGTTCAGTTTTTGGGTTTTCATTGATTTGAGATGCTATTGTAGGCTCTGATCTCACTGTTGAGTTTGCTTCAGTTCAAATTTTGGGTTGTGTGTTTTGAAATGCTATTGCAAGCTCTGATCTCACTGTCGAGTTGGTTTCAGTTCAATTTCTGGGTTTTTATCGATTTGAGATGCTATTGCAAACTCTGGTTTCGCTGTTGAGTTTGCTTCAGCTCAAATTTTGGGTTTCATTGATATGAGATGCTATTGCAAGCTCTAAGTCTCAATGTTGAGTTTATTTCGGTTCAAAATTTTGGGTTTTCATTGATTTGAGATGCTACTGCAAGCTCTGATCTCACTGTTGAGTTTGTTTCGGTTCAAATTTTTCTTCCTGTTCAGGGACAGAAAGATATGGAAGACACAAGCAAAGATCTCTTGCAGTTGGAGCGCAAGAATTTGCCATCCTCATCACTGGGTTTGACGCCTTTTCCTTTACAATATATATAATTTTTGTTGTTAATTCGGTATCTAATTCTATGTATTTGGGTGTGTGTTTTGCAGAGTCCACACTTCTCTTCTGCGATAAGGGGCCAAATTTTCAGCCCAAGAAATCTTCTGCCGACGGGAAGCCATTTATGGCTCCGATGCCCAAAAGCCAAGGTACTCTACTTATGATCTTGTTCGTGTTTGTATTATTTTCAATTGTTTGTGCAAAATCTCCACAGAACTTGTCGTGATTAGCTGGTGATGGATGGTTGCTGTATAGGTTTGTTATCCCGATCAGTTAGGTTACAGAACCTTTACTCGGTAATAAACGGGGGATGATCATTGGACTTAATTGGGGATATGTACTTGAATATCATATCCACTATTGATTCTATAGTTTCTCGGAGCTTTCTATCATCTTTGTATTGGTACATGTATGCTATGCTTCAATGATCAAAACTGTACAAGCAAGCGTGTTCTTGGCTTTTGTGGCTCTGTATAGAGCCACATTGAGGTTTTTAGCCTCCCACTGCTGAATCTCTTTTTTATAGTGTTTCTTTAAGTGCTAATGATCTCCCAAATTTTATGTTGACGAAATATAAAGATCTTTATTATGAAGTGTTGGTTTATTTTACATATAAATTGCGGCGGATGAATGACATGAAAAATTTGTTCGTTTTTTCATATAGATTCCTTTCATGGTGTAATTATTTGGTTTTGTGAGATGTAGAAATAGAATTGTCTTAAACTCTATTTCCCTCTTTTCTGCACAGAACAGTCCGATAAAAAAGGATTGGTGAACTGATTCTTTTTAGTAATTGGATTTTTTGTTGTTGCAGTTATGGGGAAAGTGAAAGATTTCTTAGGTATCATGTCTGAAGCTAATAAAAGGTTGCAACAGGAAGCAAAGGTTGCAAATTAACCGTATGATGAAATGTAGACCGTTGTTTAAATAATTGTGTCGTTCCTAACACCATTTGCTTCTTTACATGCTTCAGGACAACGCTTCAGCCTTTGATATCGAAGCGCTCACCGGAGATGAATCTAATGTCATCGAAATGGTATGTTATGCAAACTTAGTGTTCTAAAACTCTCGAGTTCTTTATTTTTATCACGTATTGTTTGAAATTGTTCTATAAGTTGTGTTTTTGTTTATTAAGTTGTTTGAAAGTATCTTATTTTACTAAAATAATGATATTTTTGTCTTTCATGTGAATTATATTTGAATATATAATATTTGTTCAACACAAAACGAGTTTTGTCCATTTCTCCCCAATCCCGAATTTTAAAACCATGTGAAAAATCACTGTCTTACAATCCGGCGGGTTTTGTTCTCATTTCGGGATTTTGTTCATTTACCAGGATTTGATGCTCGGGGTGGCGGATCTGCACACTCCCGAGGCAGTGGCTGCCGCTGAGTCTGCAATCATCGGTTACCAGCCGGAGATCACTCTGAACGGAAGCGGCAGTGGAACCGAATCAGAAAGTGACTACGACAGCGATGAGGAAGACGAGCAATATGACAAGGAGAACACGCGCCCGCCTTCTGAACTCAAGAGACCCGAATCCGGTGAAGACGAAACCATGAGCGAGGCCGACGGGAAGAGGAAGTCAAAGAAGCGGCCCAAGATCGTTGAGCTCCCGTGACAAGTTTCAATCATTCGAGTGTTTTTGATCGGTTTTGAGGATTCACTTAAACGCGGCGTTCACTTTTATCATTCAGTATGTTCATCTTTTTCCTTCTATTTTACTTCGGACAACAAAACATTACAGAGTATAAATTCTATAGTTTCTGCAACATGATCTCATTGCCCACACACAAAATGTTATTGTGAAAATGAAGGATTTTTTATTTACCTCACACTTTTGGTCATTTATACAATCTGCAGTTCACAGTATGCACTATTTATTACAATACTAGATAGATTACAGAGGTTGTTTATAGGGGATGAGATTGGATCCATCGTTGAAACATATGATAGCACTCTTCTCGTTTGTACTCGGGGGCTACATGACCTGCGCCCTGCACAACAAGAGAAGTGAACGAAGAGTGAACACCAATTTTCTAAAAGACGCTAAGCATTAGTCGGGCAGATAAGTCATTCAAGAACTAACTGGAAATTAATCAAATTTATATTTTCTATTTTTATTAAATATACCATCAAAAACTATATTATCATTACTATTATAGTATTTAGTACATTCATATCCTTAAAGAAATAGCAGTTAGTATAAATTATTTTAGTTTTACTTATTTTTTCCCATAAAAAATGCTTAAATCCACCTTGACTTCCCTAGCTGACTTAAATTGCCCAATCATATGAATCAGGTCAGTATTCTACAAATCCCCGCCTAGACCAGTTTTTATAACGCCGGGAACACAATAATAGATATTTAAGATATGAAATATACATATTTTAGTTTGGGTATTTTTTATTATCTAATCCACCTTGACTTGCTTAACCGCCTTAAATTGACCGATTATATGAAATCGGATCACTGTTCTGAAAATCTCCACCTAGGCCGGCTTTCAAATTTTCAGAACAGTAGTAAACAATCATTTTGCCATGTTTTGTTGATTTTGTGCATATGTAAGTTTAGGATGTGATATTATTGCTTACCATGACAGTGGCGAATGTTAAACGATATGCGGAACCATTTGAATATAGTCTAGTGAATCTGCATGTTGAGCACACATTAACATTAGTTACATGCAAGGTTCTAAAACTCGGAATTGAGGAAAAAATCGGAGAGAACTCGGGAGTTTCATAACACTGGTTACATGTATAAAAAAGGGTTTTAATTTTTGCTCACTCACCCAAGAACTTGACCATCATGAAGCCAAGCCCTCCATTCTTGTTCAATTGTCAGGTTGAGAGACTTTAACCATTTCATTGTTCCTTCTACTGTTATACCTATGTCATGGTCACCACTGCACAAACATAAAAACCAGAGCTATATATATGAGCTGGAAAAAAGTTCCAAGTGTTACTTGTCTCTACTATCTTGTGGTTTCTATTTTTACTGATTAAATTCAGTCTTGCTTCACCAAAGCTTGCTTTGTAAACGAGTTCAGCCTTTAGCTCGCTAGAGCTCGATTCACTAAATATTCGGTTCATGCTCATTTAATAAGCAAGCCGAGCTCGATTCTAATCTTTCAAGGCTTGTGAGCCAACTTATTTTGTATGTAATTAATTATGTATATTTTGGAACTTTTAATAAATATTTAATATGAAACTAGACGAATTGAGCCGATCTTGAGCAGGCTCGTTTAATATCTAATACAAATTTCAACTTGTAATGAAAACCAGACCAAGGTTCTGAAACTCGGAATTGAGTAGAACTCAACGAGACAAAATATAAGTTTTGAGAAATCAACAAAACTAATTATATATTAAATAGATATTAGATATACATAAATATTCATGTATAATTCACATGAAAGACAAAAATTACAATACTTTTACTACACATTATAAAACAACTTTGATCTATAAAAATAAGAACTCGGTAAAATTAAACGACCAAGAAAGAGTTTTAAACTCCGTCCAGAAACTCGGTCAACTCGATTTTACTGAGTTCTCTAGGAGAAATCAGGGAGGACTCGGGAGTTTCATAACACTGACTACTTTTAAAATGAGTGTTTTTAACCATAACATGAAATGCTAAATTATGAGAAGTTGCTTACCTCTGTACCAGAACTTGTAGATCTTTTGAGGTTAGGTATTGATGAATATCAATCACACTCGACACTTCTTTATTATACGAATCTGATAAACTCCAATTACCCCTCTTCCAGTCTCTTATATGCCCCTAATAAATTGAGACCATCATTATGATACCAAGGTAACAACAATTAAACAAGATTTCACTAAATAGATAAAAAAATACATGGATCATATGTACCTTTCGTACATGTAAAGCATCCTGGACACTTTCATCGTTTGACCAAATGTGAGGCAGAGTATTAATGACGAAAACCCTCTGCAAGAAATGGACCGAGTTTTTAACGAGCCGCTTGAACTTGATTCGTTAAATATTTAGTTCGAGCCTAATCTAACCTTTCAAGGCTCTATAGGCTCGTGAGACGACTCATTGAATATTTAACTAATTATATAAACGTTTACAATGAAACTAGACGAAGTGCATCGAGTCGAGTCAGCTCGTTTAATATTTAATGAATTATATATTTCTGGTCAGTATTAAAAGTTAAACGAACCAAGCTGTGTTTGAGCTCACCCCAACAAATTGGGGCTCAATTCGATTTGGCTCTCTTAGCATAGTAAATAAAAAAAGAACATATATATACTATGAATAGTAAATTGGAACATCCTCATTTCAATTACCTCACAACTATTCGACTGTTGGAGGAATTGATGCCCTTCTTCTTGCAAAGATCTTTCCCTCAAGTGTGCTGAATTCGGCTCGAGCAATGTCCAATCACAGATCGGCTCCAAAATGCTATACTTATTCACATCTTTTATACACTGCAATGTTGAAAAATGTGTTCAAAAAAACATAATTTTATTGATCAACTTAGTTCAAGTAATTTTTTTTTAAAATCCTACTCTTTCCATCGCTTGAACATCATGAAGACACTGAGCATTTGATGGATCTATATTGATGAACTCCATTTTGCAACTTGCTTTGGCTGACTGGAAATTTTCACGCCGAATAAGTATATAATGAAACTTAATAATGATATATTTATAGATTTGATGAAGGGAAATGGCAAAAAAGTGGTTTGTACTGCGTCACTTTTGCAAGAGGGTGTTGAAACTGTTTTTTTCTCGTGCAAAATGTATGTATTTATTAAAATGACAAAATTGCCCCTAAATTAAGATTTAAAAATAATTTAACCAAATTATTAAATTACAAAATCTGGAGATATATTTTCTAAAAAGAAAGAAGTTAATTTTTAATTCTAGGACAATTTTCATCATCTTTTAATATACATTCTACACGAAAAACAAAAAGTTCGTAGCACATTTTTGCCATTAACGAAATACGTTGCGCCCTTTTGCAAAATGTCACGGCGTATGTCACATTTTTGCCATTTTTCCAAATAAAATTACATACCTCGTAGAGTTCATCTGATATGAGATACATTCTATGAGCAAATACAAATCTTGAATTAGCATCGCTTGTGTAGTCAGTTAGTGGGCTCCCAACCAAATATCCCTAATTTAGATGGAACATATTAAAACATGAACTGTAGAAAGTTAGAAACTAACAATTTTGATTACAAAATGAGATTGAAGTTCAGAAATTACTTTGATTTGCAAGCGTGGCTTCTCTCCAACTTCATTGGCTTATAGTCCATGAAATGAACCCGCCAAAATCAGATATGAAAATGGAGGCTAAGTGCACAAACTAGAAAAATACATATTATCTTTTTGACAAACATATATTTTACCATCTATTATCTTTTTGACAATCATAGGGACAGTAATGCCTGAATAGGAATCGCCTCCGATGAATAAACTGTTCATAAGATATTGCGGATGCTCCCCCAACCACTGCAATGACAATATCATTCACACGACGACGATTAACTAACCGATTATACATATACATACACACATTCTAATGTTTTTTTTGTCACACCTTGATCATGAACTGGAAGGTTTGTTCTGCAGATTTAGAATCTGAGCTAGACCAACCTTGTTGGGTTGTTGAATAGGAAAAACCGGTGCCAACAGGAGCATCAAGATATATAAAGCTTGCATGTTGAGTCCATGAATATGGGTAATCCACTACTTTTGGTAAGCCCCCAATGTAGTTTTCGCCATCAAACCTTATAGGACCTATGTATACACTAATATCAGCTTAATCAGACTTGCAATGACAATACAAACAGATGAGTTCAGTGACAGCTAAACTGCACAGTTTGTTAAACCCAATTGAAAAATGAGGTAAACCTATTTGTGGTACAAATGATTTCGTTTATAGCAGTATTCTAAAAACGTCAGGTGCTAGTCAGGTGGATAGGGACCTTAATCGGATTTGTGTTTTTCAATTTTTTTTTATATTATATATGCACAATAAAATTATGAATTATAGTATAAAAATAATAAAAATCAATGTTTTAACATTTTTTACATTCACATCCTTAAAAACAGCAAAAAATACCTACTAGTATAAGTATAAATTATATTATCATGTTTTTCTAATGAAATTCAAATTTTGCCTAAATCTGCCAAGACCCGTCTAACCGACTTAAACCGCCCGATTATATGAAATCAAGCCGGTGTTCTAAAAATCCCCATCTAGGCGGCCACCTAGCCTGATTTTTAGAACACTGGTTTATAGGCACAGGCACAGTTTGCTTAACCCAGCTGAAAAAATCAAGTAAATGTCCTTTTGACGGTAGTTGAAGATTTTTGGGATAAGAATAATATATTTTGGCACGACAACGACGATGAAGAGATAATAAAGAAGGTACAATACCATTTGCATGGAGGAGTCCACTGGTAGAAGAGCAGCCAGGTCCTCCAGAGAGCCATAGGAAGAGAGGGTTTGATGCAGGATTGCCTTGTGAGTCAACGAAATAGTAGAAAAGCTCCGATTCACCAACACTTATGTATCTGTTTAAAAAGAGTTTTTTAAAAAACAATTACTGCTAATTCGTTTACATTAATTAATCATTTTTAGTAAATACTAAAGAAGGAAAAGAGGAAGTGAAGAAGAGTATGATGAGCTTGCCCTGTCTGGAGTTTGAACGGAAGCTTGCCGGAGTAGCCTGGTAGGTACTCCACCGGCGATCCACAGAGGACTGCATTTACAGAGAGAATCAAAACAATAAATATTTCCAGATATACCCTTCTGATCACCTTCATCGGGTTATGAGAGGTGCGAGAACTGTGACTCGTATTAGTGCTATTCCAAACATATAGTGATAACAACCAAATTAGATCACAAATTAAATGAATGAATATTGCAATTACAATATTAGTTTTATTGAAGTCAACGCACTTGTTGCAACTTGATCACATGGTGTTTATTTGGACTTCACTCTTAATTAACATCAATGAGTCAATTGAAAGTTTTCATAATAATAATGATCCTGTTTTAACAGGGTAGCTACTCTATCTCAAGCAGAATTTAGGATGATGTTTTCCTTTATTTCCTTTTCAAGATATTTCAGACCACAACATCAAGACAATGGAATATGTTCAGATGCTATATTGAGGATATGACTAAGATAGCACATCAAAACTAATCCACAAAGATATGAAGGACTATATCTGAAAAATCATCATACACAGATCAAAGTTTAAATTTCATATTACGTGTGCCTAACATGTACCTCAAATTAGCAGTGACACAAACTGATCCAGTTTTGCCAGTAAGTCAACCATTTGAAGCCCTGAAGATTAAGCACTAACCTGTACACCACAAACACAAATGTAGGAAACAAATCACGACCAGGTTGCAGAAAATATAATAAAATTCTTGGAAAGTCTGACATTAAATATGCCATATGGGTCTTGTTGCATTGATTTCTTCAGTTTTTGATGCTGAAGCTTCCTCAGCTTAACAAAGAGCGCATAGACCTGGGAATAGGGTTTAGAAGTTCTAAGAAGTCTCACAAATATAAAGACCAAACACCATGGTGCAAGGATAGAGGAAAAACAGAGCACTCTGTTTCTAATTGCAGCGTTTTCAGAACAGGGCAAAAAACGGAGCACTCTGTTTCTAATTGCAGCGTTTCTCAAACAGAACAGAGGACTCTGTTTCAAAACAGGGAAAAAACAGAGCTCATTGTTTCTTCTGTTATCATAACTTTTACTACAGTTGCCAAATATTACGCAGACGAAGAACATTAACAGAATGCCTGATAAAAATTATCATCAATCAAGAAGAAAAAAGAGTCGGCTCAGTAAGAAATTACCATTTGAGCGATACCACTAGCTTTGTTTCCTGTCCATAATTAAATGGTATAGTTGATTTACCAATGACATATTTGGATCAGCTCAGTAAGCAAATCCAATGGTATAGTTGATTTATACCACTAGCTTTGGTATAGCTGAGACTCTGAATACTAATTAGTGCTGGGACCAATGACACATTTGGGTTTTCTCTTCACACCACCATATGTATGATACTGGAGAGCATTACCTGCAACAAGCAAACCTTTGAAGGTCCTTATTCATGGAATGTGATAAAAAATAGAATCCAAGGCAATCAATGATGTCGTCGAGCGTCTTAAAATTGTAACAGGGTTTGCTTAAGATGCATCTAACTTGGCAAAGTTCAAACTCATGTTAAAACTCCTAAACGTGATAACATTACATAAAATTGGCTCAGACTTTACTTACACGGCTCTGATCCACTTGACTCGATTAGTTTGAGCTTCTACGTTGAGTCTAGCTTCCCAAGGTTGTTCCTTCCTGACCGCCCTAGTTCTCAAAGCGAGCTATTTTTGGGCTATGCGCAATAGCCCCAGTGTATCACAATTTAAGGATTAAGATTTAATATTCAAATCCATAATAAACCCTACTCTAGAATTGAAAATACGTCATCTGAAAGACCAAGAAATGTCCAAGAAACCATGCTCTTTATTACAACATCAGTTTGGTTTTCTTGTGCCATCTTTTAAGGTACAATGTCTCTGAGGTTGTCATAAAACTACGAGTTCATGAAAAACAAGTTTAAAGGGGATAAGATTGGATCCATCGCTGAAACATGTTATAACATTCTTCGCGTTTGTGATCAGAGGCTGAATGGCCTGCTCCCTGCACAGCACGAGCCATGAACGATGTAAATTTTATTGCAACGGGTCAAACTCCATAACTAGAAAGCCAACATTATTATTTAGATGTAACTCTAGATTTTTGTTTTATTTTCTTTAGTCTTAGACATTCTGCCACGTTCGAAAGTGTTATCTAAGCTTGAAAACTATCAAATGACTTACCACAACAGTCGATATCCAGAACCATTTGAATACAGTGTAGTGGATCTGCATTGCATATTGAGCACAAATTAACATTAGTTACATATAAATAAGAGGTTTAGGATGGAAGATGATTGCTCACTCATCCAACGACTTAACAAAATGAACACCCCTGGTTCACGGTGTGCACTGCTTATTAAAGTACTAGATTTGTTTGATCCTACAATTTATTACGGTATGATAGGTCCTGAGATAATAATGATACTAGAGAATTACAAAAAAACATGTTTATAGGGGACGGGATTGGATCCATCGTTGAAACATATGATAGCACTCTTCACGTTTGTACTCGGGGGCTGTATGACCTGCTCCCTGCACAACACGAGCCATGAACGAAGAGTAAACACACATTTTTTGTAATACTTTATGCATATGTAAGTTCGGAAGTGATCTTATTACTTAGGGATAATGACAAAAGTATCCACGAATATGGAGTTGATGTGTACAACACTGAGAGTTCTAAAAATTCTCGACTAATCCGATTAGTCACCAATTAATCTCCTGTTAACTCGATTAGTCCCTAGAGGCTCTATCCGCCCGACTAGCACCTAAAGTTTTCCTTAACATTGACTACACTAATTTCAAAAACGTGCCGTGAACTTATATTATTTTCATTTGCAAAATAAGTATTTTTTCAAAAAAACAAAACTGGCATTCTAATTAAAAACAAAAACAAAAGTTGTCTCTTCTTCTTCGGTGAGTCAACGGTTCCATTTCTCCGAGGAGTGCCATTCATTGCTCCAACTTGCCGGAGTAGATGAACAAATAGGACAATTTTATGTGAACTTGTCTCCCCATAATCAGGACAATTTCAACATTATTATAAAAATATGCTCATTTTGCAAAAAAGGGGAAACAAGTTCACATAACGTATTGCAATTAGTGTAGTACACAACAACTCCTTGTAAAAGTATTATAGTAGAGAGCATTTTTTGCCATTATTTCTGTTACTTACCATGACAGTAGCAAATGTTAAATGATATCTGGAACCACTTGCATACAGTGTAGTGAATCTGCATTGCATTTTGAGTACACTTTAACATTAGTTACATGTAAAAAGAAGGTTTAGGATTGGAGGTGGCTTCTCACTCACCCAAGTACTTGACCATCATGAAGCCAAGGCCTCCATTCTTGTTCAATTGTCAGGTTGAGAGACTTTAGCCATTTCATTGTTCCTTCTACTGGAACAGCCATGTCATGATCACCACTGTGGAATCATAACATGCCATAGCTATATGAGCTGGGAAAATGATAAGGTTCAATTGTCTTTCTTCTTGTTTATTTTAGCCCATAAACTATAAAAACTTATGATATACCTCTTCCACAAGACTATGAAATACTCTCAACAAAATAAGGGTATTTTTTCTTAAAATATGTCTCTCAAGGACCAAAATGACAAGTTTTTTTATCGGCAATGAAACAGGAGATCTTTTGGTTAACTCTTAATCTCCACCACACATGATTAAGTGGGTAATACACTAAGATATGAACACTAGATCTTATATGAGATATTGTTCATCTTGACTAGGAGTGCAAACAAGCTGAGCCTTTAACGAGCCACTCAAGCTTGATTCGTCAAATATTCAGCTCACGCTCGTTATAATCGAGCTCGAGCTAAACTTGAGTTTAAGGTTGCTCTCGTTTAATAAACGAGTTGAACTCGAGCCTAATCTATCAAGGCCCGATAGACTTGCGAACCATCTCAAACAATATTTAATTTAATTATAAAATAATATTCAATATATATAGTGAAAACTAAACGAATTGGTCGAGCTGAATTTTGAACTTAACAATATAAGCCCTTCCGAGCCCGAGCCCGAGCCATACTTTATTTTTGAGCTGACTTTCACAAAATTAGACTCGATTCGACTCATTTACATTACAACTCCTTGACGAACAAGGTCAGCACTAGTGGACTAAAAAGAACATGTTAAATTATGAAAGCTTGCTTACCTTTGTACCAGGATTTGCAGGTCATATTTTGTGCTGAGGTATTGATAAATATCAACTACACTTGACACATCTTTGTTATACGAATCTGATAAACTCCAATTACACCTCTTCCATTCTCTTAAATGCCCCTAAATTGAGACCATCATTATAATAGCGAGTTAACAATTAAACAAGATTATACCATTTACGGTAAGTAGATAACACATTAATCATATTCACCTTTCGTATGTGTAAAGCATCCTGGACTCTTTCATCGTTTACCCAGATGTAAGACAGAGTATCAAGGACGAAATGTGTCTGCAAGAAGTGTTGGCTGAGTTGGAAAATAGCACCATATAGTTAAGGAATAAATTTAAAACAATTTACATATTTGATGGGTAGGGGACGAGAATTATTAAATCCGCCCCAAACCCACCTTGCTGCCATCTCTATAGAGAGGCAAAAATTATTGAACTCGACGGGAATCCAGTATCCCGGATCTGGCGGGTTGGGGATGGGGATTACTATACCTGCCCCGAACCCGCCTCGTTGCCATCCCTATTTTAATCACCTTACAACGATATGACTTTTGGAGGAATTGATACTCTTCTTGTTGCAAAGATCGTTCCCTCAAATATGCTGAATTCGGCCCAAGCATTGTCCTATTACAGATCGGCTCAAAAATGCTATACATATTTACATCTTTTATACACTGCAATATTAAAAATGTTCATAAAAGTATCTTAAATTGATCAACCTAGTTCAAGGAATTTTTTTATAAAATCGTACTCTTTTCATTGCTTGAACATCATGCAGACACTGTGAATTTGATGGATCTATATTGATGAACTCCATTTTGCAACTTGTTTTGGCTGACTGGAAACTTTCATGCCAAATTAGTATATAATGAAACTCAATAGAGACGTATTTATAGATTTAATAATTGCTTCAAAATAAAATTACATACCTCGTAGAGTTCATCTGATATGAGATACATCCTATGAGCAAATGCAAATCTCGTATTAGCTTCTGTGGAGTCAGTTCGTGGGTTCCCAACCATATATCCCTAATTAAGATGAAACGTATTAAAACATGAACTGTAGAAACTAATATTTTTGATTAAAAATGAGATTGAAGTTCAGCTATTACTTTGATTTTCAAGTGTTGCTTCTCTCCAACTTCATTGCCGTATATTCAATGAAATGAACACGCCAAAATCAGATAAAAAAGGGAGACTCAGTGCACAAACTAGAAAAATAAAACTTATACTGTAAGTAAAATGAATAAATTGTACCATCTAGTATCTTTTTGACAAGCATAGGGACAATAATGCCTGAATAAGAATCGCCACCAATAAATAAATTGTTCATAAGATACTGTGGATGCTCCTCCAACCACTGCAACCACAATATTATTAACATAACAACGATTAACTAACCAAATATATATACACATGTTTTTTTGTCTCACCTTGATAATGAACTGGAAGGATTGTTCTGCAGATTTAGAATCCGAGCTAGACCAACCTTGTTGACTTGTTGAGTAGGAAAAGCCAGTGCCAACAGGAGCATCAACATATATAAAGCTCGCATTATGAGTCCACGAATATGGATAATCCACTAATTTCGGTAACCCCCCATTGTAGTTTTCACCATCGAACCTTATAGGACCTATACATAAAGATATCAAGCTTAACGAAACTTGCAACACTGTACAAACAGATAAAAATTCATCGACAACAGCTAAAGCGGCCCAGTTTGTTAAACCCAAATAGAAAATGGAGTAAAGTCATTGCAGCTAGCTATCTGGGACAAAAATGACAAAATTACCCCTACAATTAATTTAACAAAAATAACTTAATTACACAAATTTTAGCTCAAAGATAAAAATATTAATTTTCATTCTTTTAGAAAATAATTCTTAATTTTAAGGGTACTTCGTCATTTCCTAAAAATAAGTACATTTTGCACGAAAAACAAATTTCACTGTCAAAATAAGTACATTTTGCACGAAAAACAAATTTCAATGTCGTATTTTTCCCATTAACAAACTACACAACTTCTTGCAAAAGTATCGAAATAGAGCACATCTTTGACATTTTCCCTATATTAAAATACCAGCTCAACCAATTACAACACAGAACAAAGGCACAGTTCTTAAAATCATTGCATGTGATAAATTTCTTGTAATGATGATGAAGAGATAGTTTAAAAAAAGGTACAGTACCATTTGCATGGAGGAGACCAGTGATGGAGGAGCAGCCAGGTCCTCCAGAGAGCCATAGGAAGAGAGGATCTGATGCAGTAGAAGAGCTCCGATTCACCAACACTTATGCACCTGAACAAAACAAAAAACCTAATCAATCACCACAAATTC
>JAYMTP010001595.1:0-23299 GCA_036897365.1 Geranium brycei
ACATTGAACACTTACAAAAAGACCATAAATTTGTATTTAGTTGATCATCTACCACTACTTGATACAAGTTTTCGAGCCTACCATATCGGCATGAAGTTTTTGGTGGTTCAAAGTTTAATATGATATTAAAGTTTGGATTTGGCTGTTAGCTCATGATAATCTCATGTGTTGAGGGAGACCAAGGCTTTACCATAGTGGAGCACACATCAAGAAAACTCATGTATATAAACATTAGAGCACATTTTTCTAACTCAAAATACTATATATACACATTAGAGCACATTTTTCTAACTCAGAGTACTAACATATGGAGTTTTTGATTCAATATGTATATAAGCTTTGTGCTTACCTCATATTTATACTTATTTGATGTGAGACTTAGATTCCCATGTTTAACAATTTCTTCATGATCATAATATTGAGTCATATCATATCGGTTTACATACATTCATAAATTCAAACTTGTACATGTTCAACTCAATGTCTCATATAAGTTAGTCGAACTCAAATCTTGATACACAACTTGCCGATAAAAGAATTCAATGTCTCATACGCTAACTTCATCTTATCTAGATTTACCATCGTGAGAGATGTGATCATGATTCCAGGTGTTATTGGCCTTAAGAGATTACCTAACCCGCTTACCATGAGAACACACATAACTATTTTGGGAAGACTGGACCTTACGAAGGAAGAGAACATAAACAAGAAAGATTATATACATATATTAGAGTCCATACTTAATTCAAAAAACTAGTCTTTTGAGTGAAGTAAGGGCCCTAATGTATATATTAGTTTCCTTGTTATGCAATTCTCATGATAAGGTCGGGTATTTGAGTTTAATGTGCATTGTTTCTTTTCAGATATGATATTGTCACACAGACAAATATAAATGGCCCTTACAACATCTTAACATTTGCAAAGAGATTTAAACAACTAAAACTCTTCTTACATATATCCACAGGTACACATTAATATATTTATTCTTGTCATGTATATTGGCCTACATTGAAATCAGAAAATGACGATGGCATTTCTATGTATTATTTAATATAATATAGTGTCGGTTAATGGAGAAAGAGAAGGGTATATTATGGAAAAACCATTCCGCGTGGGAGAAAGTATAGCAAGAGAGAAGTTTTATCAAAATCAACATTTAGCAGCAACTTCATCAGTACTAACATGAACTTCAAATGTCCCTCCAACATTTCAAACAAGCTTTTTCAAGCCACTCTTACACTCAGAGAGTAAAAGAATTGGGTCTCGTAAGGTAATATTTAAAATTAATTATGATTATTCATAATCAAAATTTGTTTGTCCAGCTGATTAGTTATTACATGACTTTAGTTGGAGTCTTAATATCTTTTATTATATTAGGATAATAACAGTTTGCTACACCTAATTATGCGAAAATAACATTCTTATACCATAATTAATTTCATCTCCGTTTTAGTACATTCACATTTTTTTGTGACAACCTATATTTAAATTACCTAAACTATCTCTGATTTAAAAAATCAGAATTGAACCTGTTCAAATTGAATTGAACCGGTTCTTCTTCAGGAACGAAGGTGGTTCATGTTCCTGCAAACCCTTTGTCGGAACCACCACCGTCGACGAAGACACGGCAACATCCTTCAACAGCTTCTTCTACGCTAAAAATGACTTTCTGCAACTAAAGACCATGGCGAGTCTGAAGACCTCAGATCTGGTTTGAGGTGGTTCTAGGCAAGAGGAGCTAGCGATGGGAGGAGTTTGAAGGAAAGGACATGTGTTGTTTTTCAGGTGATTTAACCCTTTTTCGGTTCGGGGAGAACCAGCTCCTCCACGCCCTCCGGTGCCCACTTCCTAGAACTTGCGAGGCCAGATCTGGTCTCCCTTCGCCGGAGAGTTTCTCGGGACTGCTTTTTAGGTGAGGTTCAGAGGGGATCGAAACTTTCTTTGAGAGGCATTGCAGCTTGGCGATGAGCTTCAGGCGACACGGCGAATGGACTCTGCAAATTGTGTAGCGCGCGAGCAACTCAACAAGGAGGAATCTGAGGCAGGAGCTCCTTTGGTGGTTTTCCAGTGACCATGAGGCGGTTGTAGCTCCTAGGGGCCGTCAATTCCATGGTCGAATTCTCCAGGAGGCCTCGGGCTGGCAAATCTCCATCGCCGAGCGTTTCTCCGACGCCAAGGCTCGTCCTTACTAAGCAATGGAGGTATTGGTCCAGCCAGTCTAATTCTTTTGTTTTCAATTAGACCAGTCCAATTTTGATTTCTTAAACCATGAGTATTTTAGTCATTTTGACATAGGTTGTTACAAAAAAAATTGTCAACAAAATTAGTTAAGTATGAAAGTGCTATTTTCAGATAGTTAGGGGTAATAAACTTTCATTATCCTTTCATTTACTATAACTATGTTGGGGCGCTTATTCTTCTTTCTTTGTTCATTCTATATATTGCAAGTCAGTTTTTTTTAAACAAAAGAAATTGATGAGAAAGCATCTATATAGCAAAATATTGAGCTACCATATTAGTGGTATGTCACAAAATAAATTTTAACATTATCAAACTCATGCAATCACTAACCATATATATATATATAGAACCCAGCAGTGACCCTATAGAACCCAGCAGTGACCCAGAGATATTTAATTCAAAAACTTATTTTAATGTATATTTTTAATTTGAAAGGTAATTTCAATTTATTTATTGAAATAATTTCACAATCAATTTTTACATGAACTTACTGATGAAATATAAAAAAATACACCATCATATTTTACAATTATCTCTAAAACATATCATTATGGACGTGTGTGTTTTATTTTGTCAGGGCGAAAAAGTTCGGATGGCCTAATACATACCAGTTTACCAAGGCTATGGGAGAAATGATGATTGATATTATGAGAGAAGATCTACCGGTTGTCATAATCCGTCTGAGTTCTATTGAAAGCACTTTGAATGACCCGTTCCCTGGATGGATTCAAGGAAGTAGGTGTGTATATAAGTTATTTCTTAACCCGAATTAAAAATTTTACATCATATATTTGAAAACAAATTTACAATCTCCAATAAAAAGGAAGACTATTTTAAATGGAATGAATAATCATAAGTTTAATTATTATTCTCTCATTCTCTTAGAGGGATGGATCCAGTAATTATCGAATATGGGAATGGAAAGCTCCCTGGTTTCATAGCAGATCCGACCGGCGTATTGGATATAGTGAGTACTCTTGCTATAATATGTTTGCTAGTTAACGATGAAGTTAAGTGATAACTGTAATTGGGTACACGTGGGGAATTGTTTTTCTTATATAGATTACTTCAATTTTTGTTTTTTTAGTATCACATATCACTTAAGAAATTAAGAATGGCAACGGGTGGGATTGGGTTTGTATAGAGTTTGCTATCCTTATACAAAACTAATATTTCTAAATCTTAATGACACCGTTAGTTTTTGAATCTTAATTATAATAAAAGATCAAAATATCTTTTCATGTCCTTTTAAACTTTTAGACCATAGGCTTTTACCCTCTCTTTTTTCTCACTTGCCTAACCTCTCGGGAATTTGGTGGGAAACAGAATTCTATATTGTAAATTTCGGCAACACGTTTGTCTTGCCGGAGAGAGACTAAAAGGTTATTGTTAGAAAATTTAAATTTAGGAAAAGCAGTAAAGCCCAGCATACACATTAGAGTTTACATTTAACTTAAAAGATTATTCTATTAAAAGACTACGTGTAAAATCTCCTTATAAAAAATGTTAAATAAATATTATTTTTTTTATTTTTAGTTTTTTTAAGTACAAGGGTATTTCAGACATTTAATAAAATTTGAAAGTCAAAATTTAAATATCTAAAATACCCCTACATTTAAAAAAAGTAAAAAATGAAAAAAACATATTTAGTTAACTTTCTTTTTTAAAAAATATTTTTTATGGAATACATAATAAAAATCTGATTTGAATATTATTTTTTTTAAATAAAAATTTATAAAAAGAATATAAAAAATTAAAAATGTTGTTAAAATTGATTTTTTAATTTTAATATTTTCTTGAGAAAACTTTTTTTATAAAAAAATAATATCGCAATCAGTGTTTTATTATTTATGTGATAAAAAATACTTTTTGAAAAAAAAGTTCAAAAGATATTTTTTTCAATTTTAAATTTTTTAATATATGGAGCATTATGGATATTTTACATTAGATTTAACTCTGTTGGAAATGGTGAAACATAAAAATAGTTCACCGTAATAACATGTAACAAAAAATAGTTGAGGGTAGTGACGTGCAAAACTCGCATAGTTCAGGATAGTGATCAGGAATTTCCCCTATCGTCGGGTGTGGGACTTTGAAGTCGCATGTGAACATAACTGTATTTTGGTCTTTTTAGACAAATTAACTAATTACATATTCTCTTGCTAATTTCATTTCTTTATGTGAAAAGCTTAAGCTGATATGGAGAATCTCACATAAATACAATTGACTTGACACATTTCTCACTTGAAACTTAATTTCTTTACGTTGACTTGTCCGCAAATCCCAGTAGACATGGTGGCCAATGCAATATTGGCAGCCATAGCAAAACATGGATCAATAAAACATGAATTAGGACAAGACATGAAGGTGTACCACATTGGAACTTCCACCGTAAACCCAATTATGCTCCAAGATATTTTCAAAATGTCCTACCAACATTTTACTTCATGTCCAGAAATCGACCCAGTTAACGGTACTCCCATCAAGGTTTCGCCATTTAAGATATTCAATTCTTTACAAGGTTTCTCCGATGCCATTCGAAGACTGTTTTTCACCGGGCAGCTTCTTCCGGTAAGCTGGAAATTATCTCCAACAAGTCAATGATAAACCGACTAGAGCATATGGCTAAGCTATACGTGCCGTATGTGTTCTATCGTGGAAGGTAATTTAATTGCTTAATGCAACACCTAAATGATTTCAATTTTCTGCATCAAAAAGTAGGGTAAATTGCAAAAGGTGGAGATTAACTTATCGTTATTTTTTTTCTCTCGGCTCTGATAGCGTGCGAGAGAATCTTTTCTTAACTGAACAAAGTAAAGTTCGCAACATCGAGGACATACAAGAGAGAAAGACAAATTTATACAATTTACAAAAACAAAATAGTAAATTTACCATCACTTTTTACAATTTACCCAAAGTAAATAATTATTTTATATATTTACAGGTACGACACAAGCAATATGGAGAAACTGAGGGAGGAAATGTCTGCAGAAGAGAAGAAGAAATTTAATATCAATGTTGGAAACATAGAATGGGAACATTATATCAAAAATATTCATATTCCTGGTTTGAAGAGGCATGTCGTGAAGAAAGTTAAAATTGAGTCTATGTTGTAATAAGTATATCATAACTGGCTTGTTGGTGATAAATAATTGTGCCAAATGGTACCAAGGTGTATGCGTTAGGCTACTGGTGTTGTTGTAAGAAGAAATAAATAAACATAGAATTCATATTTATTTATTTAATAATATTATTATGCAAAAAAAGCCTCTTGAGGCCACAAAATTAGGAAATACAGATATGCAAAACTGGGAGATACAAAGCATAAAGGGAAGGAAGGCTGGTGACAAATTTTGAAACTCAGTTGTCACATAACATGGAAGATTTGCGTTCGAAAATCCTCATGAGTCTGTCTGAAGCTTCCAAAATGGTCTCTCTGTGTCCGAATGAGCTGATTCTTATATACTCTTCACCACCAGGCCCAAATCCCCTGCCCGGGATCGTCATTATGTGCGTTTTCTCAAGAACTTCACTGAACACATCCCATGATTTCATTCCCGGAAAGTGAACCCAAATGTATGGTGCATTCTTGCCTCCATACACTTTCATTCCAATCGCTGAAAATGTTTCCATGAGTATTTTCGCATTCTCCATGTAGTAGTCTACCACAGAGATCACAGCCTGAATGTTCAAAGAACAACAAGTTAATGTTCTTTTGTTTGTAGCAGTTGAATCAAAACTGCTCCTCCTCTTGACTCAAGTGTTTCATATGACTTTGTTCCATAATTTAAGATACTATCATTAATCTATAAAGCACGCATTTATCGTGAAACAATCAAATTTCGAATTGAACGCTATTACCAGGACACTTGTGTTGACATGGTACTAGAAATTGCATGTTTCAGGTAAAAGGACTAACCTTGTAACCTGGTGGAGAAAGGCACGCTAACCCACCGGCCTGAGCGATGCTAGATGCACCATTGAAGCAGGTGCACACAATGCGGTTGTAGTCTTCTATGACAGGGAATCCATTTGAGAACTTGAGCTCTTTCGGGACAACAGTCCAGCCTAGGCGAACGCCAGTGAACCCAGCAAACTTGGAGAAGGATGACACTTCTATTGCAACCTAGGTATTGGCGAAAATAGATGGTTTTCGAGAATTATGCATGGTTTTGGTAGTTCTATGTTATGTGTAAACATGAAATGGATTATTAGGCGAACCTCTCTTGCTCCAGGGATTTCGAAGATCGATCTGGGGCTATCGTCCCTGATATAAGTAGCATAAGCAGAGTCGTAGATTATTATAGATCCATTTTCCTTTGCAAAGTTTACGAGCTGCTCCAGTTGTTGCCGTGTTGCAGCATTTCCAGTTGGGTTGTTAGGAGAACAGAAGAAAATGATATCTGTCTTTGAATGAGCGGATAAGTTTGGAAAGAAATTGTTCTCAGCCAGACATGACATGTACTCTATGTTTTTGTACTTCCCTGTTTCCTCTATGAACTCCCCGCCACGACCAAGGATCACGCTGGTATCTACATACGCCTGTTCCAAGCACAAGTCTCTCAGTGAGGTGGTATGAAATTCAAAATGGCAAAATTAATGGCATTTCTATTATGCAACAGCAATGATTATTCATATATACTTAAGATGATGCACTGAGAATATGTAAATCTGAAGTCAGAGTTAAAGTCGTGATATGTGATATGTTCGACCTTGACATTTCTCAAATTAAGGGAGAGTGGTGGCTCATGTATACAAGTTCTTTTTCAAAATCCTATCAATAAACATTACCGGAAAGGATGGGTCCTGCACAGCCACTGATAGATTTGATCCAAAAAGCATCTGTCACGGGGAAAAAACATGTCAGCATTCTTATCAGATTCTATTAAGAGGTAATCTGAAATTTTGAATAAGATAGATGCCAATGGTTTTGAGTTCTAGTTACCTGGATGCGAGAAATGTCACATTGTGCACCGTCTGATACAAAAATCTCATCCCCGTTTACATCCAGACCTTTGTAATATGTTTCTCCAATTGCTTTTCTGAGTTCCTGCAGCACGGAATCGGGGGAGTCTTTATTGGGATGAGAAAGAAATAGTGGGGCTAAACAGTATGAAAGGAAACATTCAACAGGAAACCTCAAAAAAAACAAAAATAGATTGAAAAATTCACAGAAGTGTAATGCAATGATTTTCCTTTTTATTGTGCTGATTTATGAATACTACTTTCCCTTTTGGTGAAAAGTTATCGTTCTTTTTAGAATAATCCTAGCAGTTCTGATACATTAAATTATTTTGAAAAAAATACTAGAGAAATGTTGAAAGAAAGATATGAAGCTTGATAACAAACAAAGAGTTTGTTATATCATCTGGAAATCACTTGTGATGAGGTTGGTGCTCTGAAGTTTTATGAAGAGAACCCATTAGAAAACTCCCTTTGCGTATCTCGTTGTGAGTCAATTGTCATGCATGAAACAAAACAAAAATGAGGAACGTAGGTTACAAACAAACATCAAAAGTGCCACTGTACCAGATTGCCTTGCTCAGCTCCATACCCCCTATAACCTTTAACCGTTGACAGAGCCTTTGCATGCTGCAAAACAGATCAAAGGGTAAAAGTAAGAACAAATCATCTTTACCAATATGGAACGGAAAGTTAGGGATCGCCTTCTTCTTTTCGGTTTTTTTGTAATTCTTGGTGTAAGAACAGTCCAAGTAAACTTAAAGTTCAGTACCAATAGCTGTTTTCAAAATTGAGTTTTTTTAAAAACTTAAAGTTTAAGTGAGTGGTAAAGAGTCTACTTCTACGTAAGTGGAAGTTTGCATTGAAAAGAAACGCCTGTAACTTACATCAATCATAGCCGTAGTTACGACATCTGGTATAGGCTCTGTAGTATCACCAATTCCAAGTTTTATTAACTGTGCATTTGGGTACTTCTGAAGATGTTCTGATTCTCTCTTGAATACCTGCATGTTAAAACCACATCATGTAAGTGAGTACTTGATGAATAAAAGAATCATAGCAACTGTGAAACTCCATCACACAGAAAACATGTAATGCCCATCTGATTATTTAAATAAAATTCAGAAGGCAGAGATCATAGATGATAACACCAATAACACTATCATCGTCGGTCATAACTTTTTAATAAATCCACTAACCTCAGGAAATAAATATCCACTGCGCAAGCTCTCAATATTGGCATTGCGTGGGACTTTTGTGCACAGACCTGCGATCACATTGTACGTTATCTTAGTGACAAAAGGTACATTCATCACATGATTAATAACAAGGTTACCAACTTTTTAGTTTATATAAACAAACACAAGCATCAAACCCCAACATTGTTTGGGAAATGGCTTGGTTGTTGATGTATGAAAATAAAAGAGCAGAAAAGGGACGTACCTGTTTTGCTCCCATTATCAGTACTTGAACTGTAAGCCACCAAGGAAATATGAGCAGAAAAAAATTAGAAACGCCGTGTAATATATTGTCGAAGCATGTCTTAGAAACATATACGTACATTTTTTTATCAGGGAAACATATATGTACATGTAGGTGAGCAATAAAGACTTAAAATGTATTTACAAATTAAAATCACCTTCCCCTGTTGGTTTTAGGCTGCAACAATATTGCATGAGGTATGGATAAATGTGATGAGAGTTGAGAAGGATACATAATTCACTTTATGAACCTTAATCTGATTTTTAACGTTCGTCTACTTGCTAATAATGTCTGTCTCTAAGTATACAGATCACTTGTGTATCTAGGGGTATGGCACGAACTATGCTATATATACTGAGTGTAGTGAGTATAAACAGGAGAAAAATGAAGAGTCTTTAATGCAGTAGGTAGTTGGGTCCAAAATAATTATGTGACCATTGGCAGAAGCAAACAAGCATAAACAAACAAAGCTGCTTACGGCAGCCAGTACGGCATCAGTAAAGAAACAAACTATTCTTTTCTATATCTTTTTGGGTATCATGGATACTGAAATTGATAAGTAAAATAACTGATATGACCAATATGAATGATATTTGGCCTCAAAGCACATTCACTTTCTGGATATTGTGAAAGCTACTTGGATGAGCATATGTTTGCCTTATAAGATATAACCATTCATGGAAAAGTCTGGGTCAAGGCTTCTGTGGTGAGATACAGAAAAATGACAAACTCAATCATTTTGGGACTGTCCCAAATGGTCAATTGATGCCAGGTGGTCTAATTTCTAATCCATAAGCATGGCCAGCTCGAAAAGAAGCTTGCTTGCTGTTTCTCTACACCACAATTTCCACACAACTACTAGGACTCATTGGACTGTCACAATAATCATATGGGGCCATCCCAAATCACTGCCATGAGAAACTTTTCTCAAACGTGTAATTTCCCAGAACTTACCATCAATTAAACTCTTCAAACGACCGACATGAGCATCACATTTTTTTCTATTCTTCTCATTCCTTGAAGGAGACGTGAACGGTTTCTTTGGGACAATTCGTCGAACACCTCGTGGGCATTGACTGTGACGACGACCCAACACAACTAAATACATTCCAACTGAAGAGCACTACTGGAATTTGTAAGAAACTTGAAATTTCTCTGAAATTGACCCATGAAGTTTTCCCAGAAAATCACCCAAATGCATGTACAGAAAACGAAAATGGAAAATTTCCCAGAAATACTATGGAAAAAAACTGGGAGATGAATGTGGAACTAACGGTCAATTTGAGTAGATAAAGGAAGAAGAAAGTGAAAGAATCTTAGGTCACCGAATATCAACCTAAGCCGGCGAGAACGTGTTGTAATTTCAAGCATAGGTGCGAAGGAGACGAGTTGAATACAGGGTATTTTCGTTATTTTGATCAAAAACTAATGTCATTGGGGCTGAGTAAAACGTTAGTATAGTTCGAGGACTTCACATAACACATTCTGATTTTGAGGAGGTAAGTGAAAACCCGTGCATATTACGGAGGAGGTAAACGACATTTTCCCTATTTTAATCATATACTAAGTAAAATAACGAGAAGTTGCACTTGACGTAGTAGTTTAAGTGAGGGTCTTTTATAAAGATTTGAGTCGATGACTTCTCATGAAGTATGGAGTTCGGGGTGATATGTTGAGCTCGAGTTACGCTCGTTTATTGAACATGTCTGACTTTAAACTCAAACAATTTATTAAAATATAGATCAGTTGTAGTTATATCTTAAAGTGGTCATGTCAAATTAGTATTATTATTATTATAACTTAAATTAATAATATTTTAAGCTAATCTAAATATATGAGCGGATTATAATTTTATTTTTAAAAAAAAATTGATCAATTAGGGGTGCCCAAAAATAATCGACCCAAACAGATTCAAACCAACTGAAAAAATAAACGGGTCAAAACTAAATCGAACCAAACTTTTATCGGTTTGATTTTAATTTATAAAAAACCAGGCAATTTGGACACATGGCTCGTTTAAGTCAAATAATGAGTCAAAATTGACACAAAATGTGAGATTTTCATAAAATCAAAAATCGATAAGTCAAATAATAAGACAAAACAGTCTAAAATAAGAAGATTTAAAGAGATTCAGCGCATAACAAACTGAACCAAACTAAATTAAATAAAATACATACGTATTCAAAACCAAATTGAACCGAATTCCATCCGTTCAATTTCAAATTTTTAATTTTAAAAACTGAATTGATCTATTCGGTTGAAAATCAAACCAACTCAAAATTGAATCGTGAACCACCTACATCATATTACGTGTAACTATTTCAATTTGTGATTAAGGAGAATAATTTTTCTGTATTTTAATTTATATTAATAGACATTCTTGAAAAATAATAATAATAATAATAATAATAATAATAATAATAATAATAATAATAATAATAATAATAATAATATATTGAAATAGTAAAATCAATAATGATAACGAGGACAAATTAGGTATAGCTCACCAGAAAACGCGATTATTGTAAGAACTCCTAACGTTTGTGGCTTTGTTTATTTCAAGTGTGGATGTTCTGCTTTGTAGGTATACATAACTACTTAACTTGTAACACTGTCACAAATAAACAAAAAATTAATATTAATTATTTACTTAATAAATTCTTACACAAACTATATGTATGGGAAACAAACATGCATGGGTTGTTTTTATTTCTGTAATAAAAAACGGATAATGCAATATTAAATTGAGTAAATAAGGGCACACTCCAGTAAACTCTATATTGAAGAAGTGGTTCAAAGAAGGTTTGAAAGAAAAATAATATTGGTTTGTCACGTCAGCGTGACTGTTAGCCCGCGCTAACATATCGTGCGTTGGGAGGTTTACGCGGAGGTAGTTGGTTCACACGTGATTAGAAGCGAGTAAATAAACTTAGAATATGAAAGGTTGATTAAAACAAGAAAATAAAAGTGGGTGCGTGCGTACCGGGTTGAATCCAATGTTCTTCATGTTGTATAAAATGATTTTTTTTATAAACAAGAAGAACAATGGATTTGGAAGACCACACTTGGAACAATTAACGTCAACTGCAAGTAATCTACAATATCCATTGAGGACAAGTTCCTTTAAATATATAATAACACACTTTGGTTGTACGGCTTTTGAGGATTTGATGCCTGATTTTTTGGATTATGGTTTAATTATTAGGGACACTTACTGGTATTTTCTTGCATCGCCAGCTAAATTTGTCGATCAATTTAGAAGATTTAGGCATGCATGCCTAATCATTCAGAAGAAATGTCCAATATTATCAGATTAAATGTTGTGTTTTAGAACCATATGTTATGTATATGTCTAATACCGTGTTTAAATTTTTCTTTTCAGTATAATAAAATTCTTTTTTCTATCTATTTAAGTGTTTTAAGTTGTGACCTTTTTTTATCGGTAAATTATTTTATTGAAAAATAACAGAATATTACTACTAACTATCGCCCAAGAGGGAGGATAGTATTAATGATAACGAAAAAAACTTACAATGAAACTTTGGAAACATGAAAAGGAAAATTGAATGAAGAAAACGAGATCATCAAAATTTTCCACATAAAGTTTCAAGACAAATTTTTGTGTATACCTATATATATCATTGCCCCTAAAATTTAATTTGGGTGGGCCTACCTCTATGCCCACTTTTGTTGCAACGGATAGGCCTCTTCCACCTGGGCCCTCTCAAAACTTGGGCTCGCTCCCACCAACCCTTGTTGAGAAAGATGACCATGTTCATATGAGTTCAAGTGACTCTAATGTTGCTTTTGTTTGTAAGGCCAATGTCAGTATTTTCTAATCAACTCATATCAAGTTCAAGATAAGAATCACAATGCTACGAAGGAAGACAATTAAGCATTAAAGAAGTCTTGGTTAAAATTTTGGAACGGGACAGAATAGGCTCCCGTCCTCTTATTAAGAATCTCAAATTTCTCAATCACACATCAACTGATACCTCATAGTCTCAATTTTGAGTTTTCAATTCTCTTTTATTGTTCTACCCTACTTTCGTTTCCTTTCTCGAAAAATAATTTAATGATTGAAGAAAACCTCATGTACACTCGATATTATGATCATCAAGTGGTGTTAAAATCGACCCAGTTGGTTGAATTGGTACTAGCATATACTTGCCTTAAAAATAGATGTTCTACCATTAAACTACAAGATTTTGAGTATTCAAATATATATATTTCAATTAAAACGCAGTTGTTTAGCCATCAAGATAGCATTACTGATGTACTGTAATTCAAGTAATGGCTAAGATAGTGAATCACACTATATTATCTTATTAGTATATTAATTAATTTTACTAAACTTAACTTTGAAGTATTTTGTTTTTATATAGATAATATACATTTTGTTAAATAAGCATATTAATATATTTAATATAAATTAAAAAATATATGAAATTCGCTTAGTCTCCAAAAGTCTTGTCCGACTGACTAACGACTAGCAATTTCGACCACACTAAAGAGGACACATATAGCTACTAGGCTGACTCTTACTTTATTTCATTTTCATTTATGTTATATACTCTCAAATTTAGTTCGAAAAGTTCAAAAAATAGGCATTGTTTCCTATGTCTTCAACCTCCAACGTCTAGTAATGTGGTCTTCAACCTTCACCTAAATAATTGAGCATTTCTTGCCAACAAAGCTCCCATTTTAGATATTAAAAATCAAAATATTTGAAACTAAATTATAAACGTGTTCATATCAACATAATCTCAATACGGTCCACAACAAAGATGGAGTGATAAAAAGATTATACTAGGGTATATAATAAACCTAAAGGTATGTATTTTTGGTATTTCTAGAAAAAATATATTTAAAATGTTTAAGAAATACTTTTCTTAACTAGGTAATGCAAAGAAATAGTAACTTGTGTGAACCGGTTGAATTTTAAATAAACTTCTAATCTTTATTCAATATATAATCTTACATAATTACAATTGACTTTACACATTTCTCACATAGCTATAGATGATTTTTTTTTCAGATAGCTACATTTTCCGTTAGTTGAAGTTAATATAGTCAATATTCATTGCAAACTGACCAAATTACTCAAAATTGTTTCTCAAAATTTCAAAATCATACCATTGACTATGTTTTCTTTCTCTCCTCATCTCTCTTTCCTCCTCCTCATCCAAGTCCTCCATCTATAACATTGACGTTCTTTTTTCTTTATTTTAAAAACATGCTTTTATATCTAAAATGATAAAAAAAAACCATGCTAGATCTAAATTTTAATCATCTTATACACTAACCATATCATTTTGAAATTTCACATGAGTTCAATTCTTAACAATTACAAAACCATAATACACAAAACCCCCAAAAATTTAGATCTGAAAAGCTAGCAACAACACCCCAAAATTTTTAGATCATAAAATCTTCATATTCGTTTCAGACGAAACTTAATCCGTTTCTCGGAGTTTTCCGTCAAATCTTCTGTGGTTCTCGTTGCGTGAGTAAACATGGTTGAAAATCAGCACAGAAGTTTTAATCCAGAAACTTAACACAAACTCAAAAGTTTGAAAGAAAATTAATTTATTATGATAAAAGTTGCTTCTACAACGAACACAAAAAGACTCCTTCAATAATATTATCTTAACCTAAACCTAAATTAAAAAGGAACCCCCTAAATAACTCAAAACCTAATTCAAAAATGAGACTAATATCAAAATCTAATCCAAAAGTAGATTAACACCAAAATCTAATTAACTCCAAAACCTTATTAGAATAGGGTATACTGAAATCTATTTAAAATTCGTAATTAATTAAAACCTAAATTTTAAAAACTTGTTTTTGCTCTAAAAGGTTGTTTTCATTGTTTCAAACAAATAATATTCGATTTAACTTCGTTTGTGCCTCTTATGGGCCTGATTCTAATCTTGTAGGCAAAAGTTATGCCTCTTTGAAGTTAAACTGCATGTGTGAGCTTCTTTATTCGATTTCTCGGGTTCATTCATGCTTTTATTCATCTCTGACCGGCCCCTAAAATCCTCAAATACTCAGCCTTCATCATTCTCTTTCACCTGGAAAAAAAAACTCGTCGTCAAGATTTTCGGGTGCGATGGTTTGGGATTTGAACGAAATTTGTAAGAAAATGTGTCTTTATATGCTTCAATAAGATCTTTCAACTCGCACAAAAATATCAACATTTAATCTCACACTTCGAAAACCCAATTTCTGTGATGTTTATCTGCACCTTCTTTATACTTTGTCATTCGATCATCCTAGTTCTCTTACATTAATCAAAGGGTTTCTATATGTATATCTTCATGCATGCCCATATTTGGTATAATGTTGATTCATTATAACGTTTAAAACCATCTAGCAGGATCTCATTATGGGTTTCTATATGTATATCTTCATGCACGCCTATATTTTCTTCCTTACTATCACTGCCCTCACCTATAAACTTCGAATTATTGAGTTCATAACTTGGGCAGCATATACATTGATTTGAACATTGGGAAAGCCATGTGAAAAATTAGTATCTATTATTTCACTGGTAGATAACTCATGCTTTAGTTTGTTGATACTTTCCTCCTCAATTTGTAGAACGTCATTAATTGACAAGACATCTTGTTCTTTTGCCTCGAAACTACAAGATAAACTCAAATCTTCAGAAACCTCATACCTTTCATCTTTGTATTCATAGCTCACCATGTATGTTGGTTTCATGAATATTTTTGCATGTTCATGTATGGTTTCTCTGTCTCGATGACTTGCTGATATTGATGTAACAAAATTTGCTCATAATTTGGTAGAAGAAATTTTTTTAACATTCTTTTCATCTTGTCCTAGGTTCGGATTGGAGGTTTTCCTTCTTTATACCTTATGTGGTGCAAATCAGTCCACTAGTCATAAGTTCCTCCACTCAATCTGTTTGATACTAGTTTCACTCTCTCTTCTTGTGGAGTTTCCAAATACTTAAGAAATTTCCGACTTCCAAAATCCACAGAATAAATTCTTCATCACAGAGATTCACGTCAAGATTTGGGATACTTATATGTTTATTTATGCAACCACTAGCATGTCTTGCATGTTTGTTTTCATTTAGCAATATATTATTCTAATCGGTATTATAATTATAGATTTTTTTCTACAACTATTTTGTACAGTAATGGGTCTGCCAACAAGTTTTCTCGAGCACTTTCTGCCCTTGGTCGTACTCTATCGTCACCCTTATTTCTATTGGCATCTGCTCCCAAAGAAGTACTTCGATCAACATTATCATCAAGACGCCAATCTAAACGCCGGATTCGTGATCAAAATTTTGTCTTACAAGTCTTAATGTCGCCCATTGAAGCGGTATATCAGTTCTCAAAGCTTCCATACCTTGATCTCCATTAATAGTATGACCGCTTCCTAAATTGTTGTTAGCCACCACCAGATCATGAACAAAACCAACCTATGATACCTCTTGACGCAACGAGTTTGCATGAGTAAACCTAAATTAAAAAGGAAACTCCTAAATACCCCCAAAACCTAATCCAAAAAGGTGACTAATATCAAAACCTAACTCAAACCTAATCCAAAAAGAAGATTAACACAAAAACCTGAATAGGGTATAATAAATATATTTAAAATTCGTAATTAATTAAAGCCTAAATTTCAAAGATTTGTTTGAGCCCTTAAATGTTGTTTTCACGGTCTCAAACTAATAATATTTGAAATAGATTCGTCTGGGCCTCTTACAGGCCTGATTCTGAGCCCGTAGAAAAAAGTTAAGCTACTTGTTTTCCGGGTCCACTTTTGCATTTATTCGTCTCTGACCGGCCCCTAAAATTCTCGAATACTCATTCCTCGTCAATTTTTATGTTTCGTGTCTACTAACAAAAACCCAGATAATGGTGAGAAGTTGTGTTCCTTCTCTTTCTTCACACTCTCTCTCCAATTTCACAGCCAAATGTTCCATGGCACCGACGGGTTTGTTCTCCTACTCTCCCCAAGACCCACGCTCCATTTTCTCTCACCGCATGTTTCAGCTCCAGCTCCGCCTCAAGAAAAGTTCTCAGAAAATCTGTTTCCGTTCCCTTGTTAGTTGTCAATCTTTATGCAAGTCCTGCTCAACCATAAAGTGTTGAGTACTAATGGATTATTGCAATAATTTGACTGTTTTGGTGGCTCCTTTTGGTTATTATGGTGTTAAGATCTTAGTTGATCATGGTTGGTGCTTGCTCAGAGTGAGCAAGTAAAATCAGTATCCAATTTGATGAAGAGTTCTGAACTAGAATCGACTTGAGAAGAAAGGAAGAGAAAAATGTGAATGACATAAATTTAAATGACAATTAAAAGTATTTTAATCATTTCACATTCAAAAGTAACCGATAAGTTACCGTAACTTTGAGATTGCAAATGACATTAATACTGGCATCCAATAGAAACCTATTGTTCAAATGATCCGAATCCATAATATATGATATATGATATAAAGCTAGCAATTCACTCCCCAGTCGTAAGGCTGATACATAACCTTCAACTGATCTGTACGGGAAAGCAACTCCAGCAATGCTTCTTTGTCTTTTGCCTCCAAATAATTTGATGCGTGCCTCAATACCTCTATCTCATTCTTCCCAAAATCAACACTGAACCTGAACATCAACATCAAAAGTATCTCAAGACTGCAAGATTGGTTTGACACTGCAAAATTCTATGCAACTGGAAAATGTAAAACTTACCACTTGAGGATCATGCTGGCGTATACAACACTGTTTTGCAAATTAATAATAAGCCCTCCGCTTCTCAAGAAATTCCCTGCTGCCTCCATCAACTCTACATCTATGTTAGCGGGTGAGTAGCACCGCAGAGCAGGACCCGATCGGCTTCCGCTAACCAATGCAAAGTGGATAAGTGGCTCTGGGTAGGGAAGAGCAACCTGCAAAGAACATATCGGATTGTAAAAAATTTAATAGGTGGAGTGGAACGTCAACACTATAAGTCGACTGCCTATTTCTTTTACAAATAGTAAAATGGGACACTTACTTTGGGTTGGAAGGAATAGCATGGAACAGGATAGAGGGAAAAGGCAATATTTATGCATAGTGGTGAATTTTTCAAACATTTCATGTAGAATTAAAAGGAAGACTGATATCTAGAATCATATATGAACCAATTAACAGTACTTTGAGCATGCACTCAAACCACTTTCAAACACAATGGGAGAGAAATTTAATTTTCTTAAACAAAGAATGGAATGGAAATGAATAAGTAAGAACATCAGAAGATCTTACCTCAGAACGTATATCGTTCATGCCAAATGGCTTCAGTAGATTGTAGGGTGGCCGTTGGTTGCCTCTTAAGATGCCATTTTGAATAGATGATAGTGAGTAAGTGCACCCAGCAATAACATACTTGAAATCTCCAAACATCCTCCTACGCTCCAGCGGTCCAAGTGGGTAACCCCAGACCAATATGGAATGAATTGCCATCATATTGTAGAGATTTATAAAGAAAGCAAGCTTCTCCTCCCTCGGCATATTATTCAATTCTACTCTCTGGAGCTCCTCGACTGTTCTCAAATACCTAAAGATCGCCACCAGCCAAAAGAAAATAAATAAATAAAAACAAAACAAAACCTTTTCTATGAGCATTGGTTTAAGCACAAATACATTTCATGAAGATAATATATCCGTAAAACATATATATCAAGCAAACCTTGCAAACTCCTCACTTCCATGAATAGTTCGGTAATCAACATGTCTCCCATCTTCTGATGTGTATGCTTCAAAGATAACATATGACAAAAATCTCAGTCTTGATGCAATATCTGCTATAGGCCTTTGCTTCACTTCAATTATACCCCTAGGAATGTTGTGACATTGGGATGAGACAATAGGATCATCATCCAAAAACCGGTACAAATGGTTGCCATCCTCGAGAAGATTCTCACTAGACACATGTAAAGCACCAAAAAGTACATTACCATATGACATATGTAGAATATAAAAGATGGCTGAAACAAAATACAGCAGCATTCCATGGACTCACTCAAGAACATGTCGAAAGAAGAGTTTTTGTACGAGCTTTCGTCCGAATTCAACAGCCTGTTCATAATACAAGGATCAAATTTGATGTGCCAAATATCAAAAATAAATGCAGCACTATAGCAGAAAAAAAAAATTGGAAGATCGCCAACTCATACATATATTTCCCAACAAAAGAAACATTCAAACAAAAATTAGTAAAAGATGTTCTATTCACAGTACGATTTGCTAAAACTAAAATGATTCTAATGGCAATCCTGTTTGGCTAAATAATTCAAAGAGATGGATAAGTTGCAATCTACTGAACAAAATCATTAACTAACCAGTCATCAACATATTTGCCACAATTTCAATTCTAGAAACACCCCAGGATCGAATTCTGGAAAAAAATTTAAGAATTCTTTGGTACAACTAAAATAAAAATTACATTTAAGTGCTTTGGAAAGTAAATAGTAGTTCTGCCACATCAATGGGAAATAGAGAAGTTAAAAGAAACATATAAAGGTAAAAGCGATATCCAAGAGTCGAACTTCTGGTATTTGAAATCGGTACCTCAAATGAAAGGACACAAAGTTCAAAACTATGAATTCAAAAATTGTTAGTGGTATGAAGCATGTTCAAACTGTTGGGCTTTTATAAACAATAATTCCAAAGCTGCTAGCTGGGAAGAATCACAAAGCAAAGTTCAAATTTATTTGAATTCGCTGAAGCAGCAATTCTTGGTGAGTAGTTCCTGTGTAAGAGAAGAGTTGGACAGTAACAAGGTTGACCTTCAAGAATCAGAGCTCAAACACTAGTATGGAGAACCACCCAGTCCAAATTGTGAATTCTAATGAAGGCAAAATAGACATAGAATGTATGCTAGAGAGAACAAAGTTATGAAATATTAATGTACAGAACTGCTCAAGAATTATGATGCAAAGTTCCCATATCTTTCTCCATCATAATCATCAAACATTATGGTAAATCTCACAGATACATAAGTGGAATTTTTTCTCATGTCCAAACCATATATGCTACTACATTCTTAAGACAGGAGATGCACTGAAAGAAGAAAATAGTTTGAACCTAACTTATGTTACTACTTTAAAATATATATGTGAGCACGTATTTGACCAAAAAACCACAACTAGGGCCAATGACCCCAATCAGACAGCTAGATAATAAAGACATGAAAAAAAATTTATCAGAAAAGATAAATACATCTACATCAATTCATAGAATAATTAGAACATTAGCCACCTTGATGCAAGATAATGTAAACAAATACAAAGCAAAATATAGCATAAAAATATTTTCTGTAATCCACAACGGAAAAATGGCACCTACATGCATCATTGGTTTAAACTTCATACATGTAAATTTAACATCCACCATAAAGGATCACCAATTTCCCAATTATGAAAAATGAAAATTCAACTAACCTCTTCCCTTTCCAAATACTGATCCTCTGATATAAAATCAACAGCTTCTGAACCAAGAAAACATTTGGTAAACCTGCGCATTTTATAAAAGCGATCCTTGACTACGATAGATCCTTTCATTTTCCGGACTATTACAGCAAGCTCATCAATAGACTCGCTACTGGATACATCATCTTCCCCAGAAAGGGGTGGCAAAGGGGCTTCAAACGATGGTGGTTCGGTAACAAGATAATCAATCTTCTCACCAAGTTTGCCAGACTCATCCAAGTGCTCAAGCTCACTCAAACCACCAACAATGGTCTCATTAAATAAAACTTTAGGAACAGAAGAAGACCCACTGAGTTTCCCTAGTTCCTGTTTCCTACCAGGGTATAAATCAATGTTTATCTCAACATACCTAAGCCTTTTCCTGTACAAAAATTGCCTAACCTTCTTGCTTTCTTGGCACCCTAACCTCGTATACAGGATAATTATTCCTCTCATTGTCATAGGTTGTGGTATTTCTATATTGACCTTCCTTTGATCTGCATCGCCATCACGCGACATAATAATATAGCTTAAGGGATTCCATGTAGACTTCTCCTCGGTATTCTGGGATGCTTCTTTGGCTTCACTTTCTTTAGAGGAATCGCCGTCTGTCTTATTGCCACCATCAGCAACATCTGATCCCGTTTCATCTCTTTTAAAAGAAAGGCGACGTAGAACGGTGGAGACTGTCGAGGCAGCAACCACACCCTTCTCCTTGACAAAGTTTGTAAGTGCTACAGCCTTGTCTTTTGCAAACTCCTGGTTCTGCAAGAGAAGTTCAAAAGAACGGAAAGATAAACTACGACTATCTTCCGTCCCAGGAACCTCTGTTCCATCAAAGACAGGCTCCGCCTCTTTCTCCTCACTCTGAATTTCCTCTGCACTTCCACTAGTTTCTTCTTGAGTTCTAGACTCAAAATCACTACCCTCATTGATCTTTTCAGGCAATCCATCTTGCTTCTCATGAAGATCTACCTTGGGACCATCTTTCACACTAGTGTGCATAGATTTCATCTCCGTCGACGATTCTGAATGTTCCTGTTTCTGAACATGTTCTCCTTCTTGGTCTCCTAATAGTACCCCTCCATCAGGTTGTCCTTTATCACTGCAAACCTTCTGATTGTTCTCGCCATTGTCCCCAGGTTCCACTTTCGGTATTTTCTCCCCTTCCTCGTCTTTCTTGAGGTCAATTTCATCTCGCCCCATCTTTCCAGCAACTAGAGAACCTGACGTGTTTTCTTCACTACAATCAAGTGGTATTTTTTTATCATTCTCACCATTGTTTATAGGTTCCACCTTCTCTATTGTTTCAGCTTCATTGTCTTTCTTAAGGTCAATTTTTTCTCCCCCCACCTTTTCAGCAACTAGAGAGCTTGCCATATTGACCTCACTACAATCAGTGGGTTGTTCTTGATCATCTTTCTTAAGCTCGATCTCGTCTCGCCCCACCTTTTCAGCAACCGGAGAGCTTACCATATTTTCCTCGCTTCAATCAAATTGCAGTTCTTAAGTCTGCCAGTGTCTTGTGAAAAAAAAATAAGGAGTCAGTAATAGAATCCTATTAGACATTAACTAAAGAGCACAAGTTAGGTGAGACTTTAACATCACGAAAACATTAAATTCAGCTTTAATGCAATTATTCTTGTCACGTCAAAACCACAATATGGTAAAAATTTGTTGGTCACGCCACAAAAACATAAGATTTCAATAAACATATTCTTGCCCCGTGGGACAATAATGCCAGATAAAGGAATCAGCAGGATCATAGCCAGAGCATAAAATGGTAATGGGCAAATTCAATGATCAACAAGCAAAAGTTTTCAACTTATGTAACGGGTCTGAAATCATGATACTAAAATCTGCAATCCATAAAGAGATTATCGACATAGCAACATCCAATCTTCATTGTAGATTGGTAGACCAAACAATTAGCTAATGAAATTAAACTCAAACATTAAATATAAGAAATCAGGAAGAGGTACAAAAAAAACCACAAACCCACAAATGTGTAGAAATTAACTGAACATAAAAAAAACCCAGGAAACGACAAGTAATTACGCAACAAAACAAAAAATGAACGGTAAAATAATGATGAAAACTCTTCATGAGATAAAGACTGAAACTTTCATTTGAAATCTTCCGAATCCACTTGCCATCACATTGATACACAATCACGCGAATCAAATTCGTAAAGGGTCAAAACAATCGAATAGAACAAAGAAAAAACTGAATTTCCCGACAAGTTTCTCAGAATCCAAACACATTACAAAAGCGAACGAAGACGCAAACAAAATTAGGGTTTTAGGAGTGGAAGAGGGAAAAAGAAGAGAGAAGGAACTTACAGATCTGAGGAGACAGTAACGGTAGCGATTGGAGAGAGTGTAAAAACGAGGAAGATCCGAAGAGGAGAAAAAGAAGAAGAAAGAGTAACAGAAATCAAGAGAAGAAACGCCAATGGATAAAGACGAATATTGTGTTTTTTAAAAACAAAGAAATGAAACCGTAGAAGAAAATTTTGGAAATTGAAGAGAGAACCGTCAGAAGCGGGAAATTTTACATGCCTTCACTTTTTATATTTATGTCCCTAAATATGGTATTTAAAATTTTTATTAAAAAATTTTGCGAGATTGTTGACTTGATTATTTAATTTTGCTGTTGATTTTGGTTAAATTGTCATTAATGCAGAATAAAAAACATATGTTAGAATGACCGTGAATAAGCGTTGACATTACT
The DNA here is from genome assembly GCA_036897365.1 of Geranium brycei. Taxonomy (NCBI): domain Eukaryota; kingdom Viridiplantae; phylum Streptophyta; class Magnoliopsida; order Geraniales; family Geraniaceae; genus Geranium; species Geranium brycei. The sequence goes on from JAYMTP010001595.1 coordinate 22,904, forward strand.
AAATTCATAAAATTACAATCCCTTAATTATCTGAATTTTACACGTTCAACTAAATAGTTTAGTTTTCATGTAGCGGTCCAAATGCTCGAATTAATAAGGTGATAGTATAATATTAAAAAAAATGCATAAACCAATTTATCATCAATATAAAAATTTGGTTGTTGTTTCATGGTGTTGTATAGGGGTGTAAACGAGCCGAATCGAGCTTTATTTTGGCAGGACTCGGCTCGGCTCGGCTCGAGATTGGCTCGGACTCGAACGAGTTTATGCAACTAAGCTCAAGTTCGGCTCAAAATAAAATAGACAAGCTCGAGCTCGGCTCGATTCGGTTCATTTCGCTTAAATTTCAATATAAATATTCGTTAAAAATTAAATAAATAATAAACAATTCATCAA
>JAYMTP010001596.1:0-23297 GCA_036897365.1 Geranium brycei
CTACGCCCAAGACCCACATCTCAACTTTCTACTTGGATCGGGCAAGCCAAATACAATCCAACCAAGGCCCAACCCGCAAGACTCAACCAACGTCCAACCACTTCAATGCCCCACTTGGTTACAAGCTCACGTTATCAAGCTCGGCAATTGAAACTAACAAAAATAGCATTAATAAAGTTTAGCTTAATTCACATCCTATCGATGTGGGATTTCATTCAAACGTATACAAATCAATTATAGCACATACTTTATTTCACAAAATACCAGAAATCATAAAGTTTTAATAATATTTTGCAGTCTTATTTATGAAACATGTACTCTTTATGAAACATGTACTCTAATTAGTCTTACGTATAAATCTTGAAAATTAAAATGAATTAGGATTTTAAATATGGTTCTATATAAAAGTGTAAGTTAAAAAAAAAGAGGTTGTTCGATTGATGATGAATCCGTCGGGTTTTGTTGAGCCCGGGTAGAACTGACCCGTTTTCCATCCACTGATGAAAGCGAGAGGTGCTCGCTGCTCTGTGAAGCCAGCCTGACGCAATGCCCTCTACTCTAGGAGAAGTGAGTCCCGAGCCTACGCCCAAGACCCACATCTCAACTTTCTACTTGGATCGGGCAAGCCATATACAATCCAACCAAGGCCCAACCCGCAAGACTCAACCAACGTCCAACCACTTCAATGCCCCACTTGGTTATAAGCTCACGTTATCAAGCTCGGCGATTAAAACTAACAAAAATAGCATTAATAAAGTGTAGCTTAATTCACATCTTATCGATGTGGGATTTCATTCAAATTTTATATAAATCAATTATAGCACATAATTTATTTTACAAAATACCAAAAACCATAAAATTTTAATAATATTATACAGTTTTATTTATGAAACAAGTACTCTAATTAGTATTCCGTATAAATTTAAAATGAATTAGGATTTTGGTTTTGTTGATCCGGGACAGAACTGACCCGTTTTCCAACCACTTCAGGGCCCCACCTGGTTACAAGCTCAGGTCGGCGATTGAAACTTACAAAAATAGCATTAATAAAATGTAGCTTAATTCACATCTTATTGATGTGAGATTTCATTCAAATTTTATACAAATCAATTATAGCAAATAATTTATGAAACATGTACTCTAATTAGTCTTAAGTATGCAGGGTGGGTTGCACAAATGTTATCGAAGACAGATATGTGTGAACCCATAAAACAAAAATAATTTGAAGGGATTACCTGAAATTCCACCTATATTTTATGAACAACCCCAGTTCAAATATAGACTTGTTCATTTTTTGGATGGATCAATCTTTAAATAACAGTAGAGGGACCCATCACTACTGAATCCAAACTCTTCACACCTTATTCTATTTGTTAAAACAAAACCTTTGAAAAGAGAGCATAGCAGCCTCAGTAGAAGACGCCAAGAAACCGATAAAGCAGAAAACGATACCCTCTTCAGCAAGTATACATAAACAAGTAACAACAACCCCAATTTCAGACAACCCCTGACATTCATTTCCTCCATGTCAGAGAAAAAAACATGAATCACAAAAGGGTCTTATTGGTCCTTGTTTTAAATCTCTTCCATGTCGACGGCCAGTCCCTCAGCCCCGACGGCGGCGACGCCGTGACCAACTTCCAGCCGAGCCTCGCCGTCGTGATCGGGATCTTGTCGATCATGTTCTCCCTCACCTTCCTCCTCCTCCTCTACGCCAAGTTCTGCCACCGCCTCGGCGGCGCCTCCTCCCTCCGGGCCCACCACCCCGATGACGTGGCGAGATCGGCCTCGGGGCTGTCCGGAATCGACAAGAGCGTCGTGAAGTCGCTCCCTTTTTTCCGCTTCTCTGTTCTCCGAGGGTCTCGCGAGGGCCTCGAGTGCGCGGTTTGTCTCTCGAGGTTCGAGGACGTCGAGGTTCTGAGGCTGCTGCCCAAGTGCAAGCACGCGTTTCACGTTGACTGCGTTGACCGGTGGCTCGAGAAGCACTCCAGCTGCCCCCTCTGCCGGAACAGGGTCAGCGCCGACGACGTGGCGGTCTTCGCCGGTTCGGAGAGTTTGAGGTTCCTCGCTGACGTGGACGAGGACTCGAACGTCGAGCTCTTTGTCCGGAGAGAGGAGGATCGGTACGGATCGTCGAGGTTCAGCGTCGGGAGCAGCTTCAGGAGGATCGAGATCGAAAAGTTTACCGAGAATTGCCAAGAAATCACAATTCAAGACCAAGATCGAGGAGATCGGAGATTGATGTTCGAAAACTCCCGAGAAATTTCAATTTCGATCCGGGATCATCAAGATCGGGAGGACCGGAGGTTGTTGTTCGGACAGGAGTTTGGTCCGTCCGAGGTCGTCTTCAAGAACCGGTGGAGCAATGTGAGCTCGTCGGACCTGATGTTCTTGGAGTCGGAGATGATCAACGACGCGTCGACCAAGAGGTTCTCCGAATTGGGCTCCTCGTCGAATCCGAGGTCGGTGTCGGACATAACCGCGATTTCTCGATTCGGGGATAGGAGGTCGAAGAACAGAGCCGCGGGAGAGTCTTGTTTGGGGCACGAGAATGTGAGGGAAATGAATGCGAGAAAGATTTGGCTGCCGATCGCAAAAAAGACGGTCGAGTGGTTTGCTGATAGAGAAAAGAAGAACCAATTACAAGAGTCCGAGAACACAAATCAAGAACCAAAAACATTACTTGTATAATTATAATCTTGATTATGTTTTAGTTTCTTTGATCGCTTGTTTTTTAGTTTCTTCGATATAGATAAGATTGATTCTTGATAGTGTGATACAACTTTTTTTGGATAATTGGATAATTTAGCAATTCAGGAAAGTAATCAATTTAGTCTAAACTTTTGTTTTGTTTGATTTAGTATATAATTATATGTATTTTAAAGTATTAGAATGATTTAAATTAAATACACATGTGTTATTTTTAATTTATTTCTAATTAAAATAATATACTTAAATAAAATACACTACAAATCTTTCCAGCAAGATCGAACTCCTAACCTCACCATAAATAATGTGATATGTAATCGTTGAAGTTCTCGGGACAAAATATTATCATTTTAATACGAAGTATATAACTATTTATATTTTTGATTAAAATATCATCATTTTATGAACCAAAATAATCATACTATTTGTTTTCCCAAGTTTTGCTTATATTTATTTTGAAAAGGTGAATTTTATTTTATTCATTTAAATTCAAATAAATCACTATATGCCATGCAATTTTTTATTGAAATAATTAAAATAAAAAAGGCTTTGGATTATAATAGTAAATTAAATGAAATTGGTGCCACCCTGGTTTTATGAAGAATGCATGTTACTTTTTTTCTTATATAATCTTTTCTAAAAAGAGAGCGAAGAGAATCAGGTTGTCATAATCTCCTATCTGCTTATCAATAATTCATGAACTCTGCATCTGTACATTTTTTTTAATTAATCATATTTATTTCTCAAGAATTAAGTAGCATAAAATGATTGACTCAAAAAATCAGGAGAAAATATAAGTTATTGGAAAATAATAATTTAAGGAGCTGAATCCTCTATCGTTGACTTATTCAATAAAATCAATTTTCAATGCGAATTGTTTTCAAACAAGTTGGGGACTACTCTCACAAAATAATATATTTCTTTTATCTAACTATTTCTCATATTAAATTAAATCAAAGTCCATTACGTCATCACACCTTGAATTACAATTTTGTTTTGTTTGTTGTCATTACTGTTAATTTCAAAAGTAATAATTTAAATTTTTGTCTTCTTTCTGTTGGTGTTGCTCTCTACTTTATTAATACATAATTTATTTCATTATCAACATTATTAGGAAAAACAAAAATTACAAATAGTTAATTATGTTAATTGTGTTGGGCAGCTGATCAATCCCTGTTTTTAAGACAATTATTTTTGTAATGTTCCAAGTGTCAAAAGTATGCTTCCCATCTTTTGGTTCTTTTAGCCGAAAAATCCAATTAAATATGAAAAGTTATAGCTATTAAAGTATAATAAAGCTCATCAAAGCCAAATCATGCAAAAATAAATAAAGACCAATTGTGCCTAGACAAAAGGATATAATATAACCCATTGATTTGATGTTAACCCATGGTTGCATAAATTTATTATTATATCTTTTATGTATTAATAATCAAGATATATTTGTCTTATTGTATTTAACATTTTTATCATGAAAATGACGAGGCTTGAATCTTACATAAACAATTATCAACAAAGCATGGCAAAACTCATCAAACATGATCATAACAAATTTGTGTGAGTATGAAACTTAAAAAATCATTTCAAGCTAGAAATATAAAAAAAAATTTATTTCAACCAAAAATAATAATAAACTTTAATAAAGATGACAAAAAGTTTTGAACATGGCATAGACCATGTGTTTCTAATTAAACAGAAAACAAGATTACTGAATTGACATGCACGCATTGTATTATCATTTTATAAATAGACAAAATACTCTTAACCTAACGCACTTAACCTAACGCACTGTCCCAATTCAACAAGGTAAGTAACGTAATTAATAAACTCTGCTCGTTGGCATTCCTAATTTCCGAAAAAGATTATATATGTAATTCTCAGTTGGATATTCTTAAAACTTCCAAAGAGTAACTTAAAATTACACATATACTTCTCCCCAAGGAAAGTTAAGCAGTGCTCTTTAGCAATGACATTACAAATGGTTTGTGGGAGAACCAGAGACACATCATTCCTTTACACATATATGTATTTACAGGACTGAGAAAATAAAAATATACCAAAATTAACTGATAGAAAGAAAAAATATATTAGCTTCTCTCTCCATAATGACATTCTCTTCAGATAGAGTGTCCAAAAATCAAGTGAATATGGGAATTCTCATTTCTGCAACTTGCTCTTCCTCATTTTCTGCACTGGTTTTTGTTCTTCAGTTCAATAATTTTGACTAAGCTACGAGTAAACGTCACGATGAAGAAGGGATCGAGCTCACGTTACCGTTCTCTACCAGTCATCGAGCCACTCGAGGGTGTTGAGTTCTTCCACTTCCTCAGCGGGTGGTACTTGAGGAACGACGATGTCATCTGAGAAACCTTCCAATTGTTGATATATACGGGACTTGATCTCGGGAGGGGCGGTAATGCTACCATCAGCAATGGCTTTCCAGTCAACGTCCTTAAACCATGGATGGGTTTTGACGGAACTGGAACCTTGGTTCCCAAGCCTCTTCTCTTCGTCAACTTCGAGTAGCTGAACAATTTGTTTGTTCAGATTAGAACAAGGCTTGTGAAATATCTTACACTTCATAAGACGACGAAAATAGAAAGATATATATAGTGTTAAATTTGAAGAGATACCTTGGTGATGAGATCCACAGCGTCGGTGCTGAAAGTGTGAGGAAGCGTCAGTTGTCCTTTCGCAATCTTTGCAAAAGTTTCGAGCTCATTTTCTCTCCATGACCCAAATGGCATTTCACCTTGTAGCATGAAATAGATCAAGACCCCTAAAGCCCACCTATACATTTTGGAAGTTACATATCAGTTCATATTCATTTCCATAATTTCGAATAACAATGCTATTAAAATAGGAAAAGTTATTAACACTTGTCGTATTCAATTTTATATCTCCATGCAAATATTTTCCTTTACACAACTCTAGTATGATTCACATCATCCTACGTTACTTTTTATTCGTTTATAAATACCGCATCTTATAGACTTAAAGAAATATAATTAGAAACAGTTTACGTTTTAAGAAAATGGAATAGAAAGAGCACGATGAGAACTACAAAGAAGGTTGCTACTTTACCAGTCAGCAGAAAAACCATGACCTCTTCCCTGAACAATCTCAGGAGCTAACGAGTCAGCCATCCCACATATTGTAAATGTCCTCTCACCAGATATCTTCTTCCCGAATCTGAAGTCTACTAGCTACAGTTCAACAAGTAAAAACCAGTTAGTGCACATCCTTTAGCTTCTATAGGCATGGATATAAGTTCTTTAGTGTAAAAAACAAGGGTGTGAGCAAGTTCAGTAGCCTTTTCTAGATTGCCAACCTGTAAGCGTCCCGTTTGGTCAAACATCAGGACATCGGGGGATACGCCTCTGTAGAGAACACCATTCTGAAAATAAGGGAGAATTATTACAGCAATACTCGCACGATAAGAAAAAGGAGAATTGGAGGATGAATAAGTAAGGAAGCACCAAATCAAACCTTGTGTAAACCTTCCAGGGCAACAGCCACAGAGGCAGCACAGAACCGTGCAGATTGTTCATTGAGTGGGGTATGAAGAATCGAAGCCAAGGGACAAGCAAGGCAAGTGTTCAGCAGAATGCCAGCATGTGTGCGATTAGCACGAGTGCACAGAACCTGAGGTACACAGGCAGAAGGGCCCATGCTCTTCATCAAATTCTTCTCTTTTAAAACTTGTGCCTCCTTCCCCAGCGTTTTGATCTTCTGCTTTGAAAATCTTTTCAAGCTAAGCAAATTTTCTGATAGCCAATACAGTTGAAGAATTTCATCAGCAGTTGAGTATATACATTTTAATATTATGAAAAGATTACCCGTCTCCACAAAAAGTACACAATCAACTAAATCCATTACTTCAAAAAATGATCCATGGTTTTACTTCGAAAAGTTGTTTGCATCGAGTAATATTATGAATATGTATGCATGCATGCAGTGGCAATCCACAGCCACTCCATTGGTTGAATGCGCCCCGATTAAAATATTTATAAAGAAAACAAGTAAATACCTTTAATTTCTGTATACATTTTTAGCTTTTTTATAAAATACTTGTATATTGACCACCAGGTGCTGCCAATCAAAAAATGGAATAAGTGATTGTTCTAAATACTACAAGATTGTGCCCACACTGATCTATTCACCTGAATCTTCCCATGCATGTGTATGTACATAAGTGTGCATGGGCATGCATGAATGCAGTAGGTTATTGTGACATAAGATGAAAAAACCAACCTGGCTCTTTGAGAAGTACAAGCCCAATCTCACTGCAATCAGTTGAATACAATCCCGTTTTCCACTCCTAAACATTAAATATCATTAAATGAATTCTGAAAGCATACCAACTTTCCGATAATATATATGCACAAGTAACTGCAAAGTAGATATGCCACCTACCAAATCAGAGAGTTGGACTTTGGCAAGAGTTAAAGGATCGATATTTTTCATGGATTCCCTTGAAAGATCTAAAGAATTGCCCCTTGACCTAGAAGATGCAAGTAAATACAATCACTAGACATGCTAGTAGTGTAGGATATCTTCAATTATTGCCGATAAAAAAAATTAAAAATACAATCACTAGACATAATAATAAATATATGCCAAATCATTTAATATATCAAATTAAAACACACCTCTGGTCATCTTGTGAAAGTTTTGTCAAAGGACCAACAATTGAATCAAACTTTTCCTTGGTTAAGAAGGCACACACGACGTCGCCCATTGCAACTGCGCTCAGGGAGCCTACATGTTCACCGAGAAGTGTCCATTCGCCAAAATAACTCCCTTCTTCCTTCTCTATTGAAAGCTCTTTATGGCTCTCCGTATTATCATCCTCTTTTTCATTATCCGACTTGAGACTGCAGGCATTTGGGTTTCTAATTAAGTCCGAGTCAAATGTGATACTCACTCGTCCCTTTTGAATGATGTACAATGCAGAGAGGTCATTGTTCTGCAAGTACATGTTGGAGACTCATAAGATAGAGTAAAGGTGGGCAAGGAGATTGTATTATTTATAAAAGGCAAACTTACCCTGTCTACTATTGTCTCTCCGTCTGAAAAGGAAACTTCGGAAAGGGATTCTGCAATGTGACTCAGCTGTAAGATGGTTAACTTTGAGAGAAGATCTACTGATCGAAGCAACTTCAAGGATGATAAGTTTGAAAATTCCGACATCAGAATTCCTCGAAAATCTTCTCTTCTTAGGGCCCAGAGAGTTCCATTTGTCACAGCCCGAACAGAAGCTTGAAGAGGTTTGTTATACCTACAATGCCATGCATCCCATATAGACCATAACGAGTATGAACAGATCGAAAACTGGCGACATTTAAAAACAGCCAAAATAAAAGTCATGGGTGTAGGTCAATGATTTATGATCAGAAAGTATTGTAATCATTGGCTAAATGGTAATATAAGACTATAGATTGGTTTAATCTATGTTTATCAAACTAACTTAGATTATCAGTGAACTCGTTCAGTTTTATATTCATTTGCATAATTGTTTCATCTACTTGTCTAAACTAGCTTGCTTTATCATTTTTCCGTTGGCACTGCATGGGGCATGAGTCACATGACTTGTCAGTTAAATCAACATTACAAAGTAATAAAGTGCTCTAATCATGTTTATGCAAATATTCAGCTTAATCAATGTTTTGACGAATATTCTATTGACACTCAGTTGATCATCAATAAAGCTTTTTCTAACACATAAATATAGTGAATAGAAATATCTCACATTAGTGCCAGCTCACCAAAGGACGATAACTTCTCAGCTGTATAACGCTGTAGAACCCTTGGTACCTCTCCATTTTTCTCTTCCTGCAATGATGATATTTGATTAGCAATCAACCAATCACCAGAGATCAATTGGATACAGGATACCAAAGAAACTGAATATATTTTTTCAAAAATGAATCCATAAACAGTAAAGGAAGCTGAAGCCACCATATAGAACATAAATGAGCACCTGGGTTGCTAAAACCTCGAATTCTCCACTACCAACAACATAGAAACAATCACCTTCACCACCCTGCAAAAGATGATATCTTTAGACCACTGTAGTGACTACACAATCAGAAAAAGATCATCTGAAAAGGGCATTGTATTTTTTCTTGGAACTGGAACCCAAAGGCAATTGGTACTGTTAGAAGTAATTCCTATTCTTGGTGTTTCTATTCCTAGATTTATTCTGTTTGTTTAGATTATTTCCTATTTGTTTCCTATGACTAATCAATTTCCCATTCAGCATAGGTCTTCTCCCTGTATAGAAGGTGCTCTCATTGTATGAAGAAGAGCAAGTGATTGAGTAGGCAATTTGGATTGTGCGTGCACTTTGAAGAGGTCATTAACAGCTTGCCATTTTCAATATAAAAATTCCCTATGCATATGGTAGCTCTTTAAATGCTGTATATATGAACCTTATCAAGCTCAATGAAGCTAATATTCTCAATTTTGTCTATGCATCCAAGTGTGGTGTACTATTTAGAGGTTAATCTAGTGTACCCCGTATGGTACTTAAACTATTCTTCTTAAGAGTGTCGGTCATAGAAAGAGGAACTTAAAGAATATAATGCATAAAATACAATGTTTTGGGGATATCAATAGTGTGATTAATATACATAAAAGGCAAAAGAAATATAATGGGGTCAATTGACAACCCAAGTGCCACTGAAGTTGTGTAGAATAGAAGTCTACCTGTTGAACCACAACATCCCCTGGTTGGACCTCAAGTCTTTGCATGCAATCCAATAAAACATTACATTGGGAATCAGTGAGCTTTCTGAAAAGGAAATGATCATGCAATGCCCGTTCAATGTGTGCCTGTTGCATATTAATATGGATATTATTAGCAACCACAGAAACACATGGTGTATAAGGTATTTCATATATCTTTTACCAGCGCAGGATGGGGATTACCTCTTCTTCCCAAGTCTTCCTGTTAGTGGGAGATGGAGGAACCCAAATTGGCCCTTTCTCTAAAGAACTTTCAATGGCACGGAGTCGTGCCCTTGATAAATCATGCCTTACACGTTGATTTCTAGAACTCCAGCCCATGGAGGGAGATTCTGCCCCAGTCAACTCTACTACTTGAGGCACAGGGGGTCTTAAGATGGAACCAGGACTCACCGATTGAGAAGCAGCCGACTAACAGAAGAAATACACGTAACACTAGTTCACTAACCATTAAATATACAAACTTAAAAATAAATATATGTTTCGGAGAGAAAACCCTCTTACGTTCGTCAGCCCATTAATATGCACAACAATCACGGTAATGTCATCTGTGCGAGTTTCATACTGTAGCCATAGTCGATAAGATTCTGCTACAATTGCAGCACATGCATCACGGGGATCTTTAAATTTTGCAACCTGGAAATTAGTGTAATATGAGGAATTTGTTGACAGACAAAAATAAATTAGGCATAATTTCAGTTTCTTTAGACATCTTTTACTGAGAGGAACGTAAAGATAATTGGAGTAAATTATAAAAAGAAAAGAAGTAATGGCATGCATCATCTTTGTGTAACCAATTAAAAAAAGCATACTCAGAAAATGACAACCGAAATCAATGAGCATCATGAAAATTATTGTCATCAATAAGGACCAATAATGCACTCTTCTCAAAGGCCATGGTAAAGTAATTGCAATCTTGGACATCACCACCTATGAGTCCCTATTTTATTGGACCAGTTGCGTTGAATGCTCCAAAAAATATGTTTCATCTGATAAAATGAGCCACTCAACTTCAACCAAAGTTTTTGGACACGGTAGAATCCAATTACCGTTACCCTATCCATGTGTAATTATGACACCGCAGTTTAAAGAACAGCCAAATAAAAAAAACCCATGTTTTTAAACTTAAGAGGATAACAAAAGAAGAATACACGTGGCTAGGGTTTACCAAATATACAGCATACAGGTGGCATAATAAATTTTTGCCCTTGTTGTAAACCTCACATGTGGATAATAACAATCAATCTTGACTCCCAGAGATACATAGTAAGGTTTATATATTTTTATCAGTAGAAGTATCTAATTCTCTACAGGGTACCCTTATGGATGCAGAAGCTTAAGCCATCATATAATACCAACTATTGACGTGGGATTTTTTTTAATACCAGAATGGTGCATTTTTAGTAGTAGCAATTGCATGGATATTGCTGAAAGAAGCCAAAAGAGATTTTGGCACCATTATTTGAACATATATGTCTCAAATGTTTTATGAGAAGACCAAAATGTCAAGAATAAAGGAAAGTTAGCATAGTTCTCAAGGTTTTATGATAAAATGCTCAATATAGACTGAGGCAATACAATATTATGATTATGAAAGAGTCCATATATAATTCTATTAACAAAAACAAAATCTTGAGGACACTTCTAAGAACTTATTACCATAGGGGCAAAATAACAAAGGGAAAAACTTAAAGTGAGGTTTGTGATTCTCTCAAAGTACGCAAGCAAACCAAGTTCACTGAGTGGCAGTAACTACACGAGCATATGACATTAACATCATTATTCATTTCCATAATAAGGAAAAGTTGGAAGACGCCATCTAGTAAGTCAACGAAGTAACTAAAAAGGAATGGCATGCTTTCATCAAAGAAGTGCCATTCAATACGCTGATATTTCAATTTAATAGTCTGATCGCAACTATTTGGCATGTTTTTCAGATGAAATGCAACAGGCTTCTGAGGATCCCACTGAGCTAATAAATGCATTTTAGTGGGGAAAAAAGGAATCCTACCAACATCAAGTATATCTAGATATCCATGTGCGAAAACATAATCAAGCGAAGATTATAAAAACAAAAGCAAAACAAATATGATGAAAATAATGTATGTTCACCTCCTTAGAAGTCACAATTTCACATGCTACTGCTATGACCATGACATAGATAAATATTAGCACAACTAAATTGGTTGTTTTGTTGGACCTTTGGATATAAACACTGTTAAGAACCCTAAAAACAACTAACTACTAATATAGCTTAATGAACTAAGTGATCAATCACGTTGTGTTTTAGGTTTTGTGCTCATCAATAATGGGTCAGGCCACATTAAAAAAATCTGCTATAGGCGTCTATTCAATGGAATTGATGCATTTAATCATTCAGATAATGCAATTGCAACGAAATGGAAGAGAAAGATACCTTACCATCTCAACCACAGTTTGGCTAGAAAGAAACTCGAACACCCCATCGCTAGCAATCACAAAGAAAGGATGATCCGGCGTCAGCTCCAGGACCACAATTTCCGGGGTAGCAACGACCCCAATTGTCTCAGCAATCGAATCTCCAATACTCCTGGTAAAAGCCGTACCCGGGTACATCCCATTCGGCACCCACAGCCTCGGGGGGTCACCATCATCCGCTTCCTCAGTATCCCAACACTGCACATCCGGGTTCTTCAGCCCTTCAATCTGATCCAAGGTAAGAACCCTAGCTCCACAGAGCTTAACCCGGTCGAGCTCATCGGGCCTAAACGGTGTCTGGTCAATCGACAAGTCAACAGCCACAATATCACCCCCTCTCCTCTCCGCTATAACAGCCCTCGAGTCGCCCGAATTAGCAACATACAGCGTCTTCCCTCGGACCAACACGGTGATCGCAGTAGTTCCACTCATGCTATCATCTAAGACATCCGCGTGCAGCTGCGAATTCGTGGCCAAGAACGAAGCGTGGCAAGCCTCCACAGCATCGACATGGAACCTGCTGTTCCTGAGCAGGTTCTCACACAACCTCCTCTTCACAAACTGTGAGCACTCAGCCCCAAACTCGCCATGCCCATCGAAGACCCCGAAGAAATGGTCATCTGGGTTCGTCCCATACGGCGTGTGGATGCAGAAACTGTCCTGATTGGCCTTATCAAGAGCATCAGGATAGTACCCTCTCTGGGAGAGGAACGAGTACCGGAGCTCGTAATTACCAGAAGCGACCTTGATCGTTCGAGACCCATCTGGAGGCAGAAACTGGGCCGAGACCCTCCGGAGCCTGGTGATTCCGGCTTCGGAGTCTCTCGCCAAGCTCAACGGGTTCGTAGGGTCTCTGGCTTCACCTTCGTGCCCATCTGAGCTCGCTGGCGAGAACACAGGAAAACCAGAACCTCTCGCATTCCCAGTCTCCTTGATCCTCGCGTCCCTCGGAGCACAAATCTCGCCGATGCAAGCTCTCGAATAAACACAACCCATCACTGTGAACAAGAAACCGAAATCGAAATCGAAATCGAAACCCCCAGAAAACTCATCTGAGAAACAAAACTCTCAAGAGTCTCAGCTACGGTACTGATTCAACGAGCTCTAATCCTCCAAACACCACCACGAATCACAAATTCTCCACCACAAGTGGCGATGATCTGTGAGAGAAAGTTCAGTGAGAAAATAACCAAGAAAGTACAAGAAAATCGTGGAACAAACATCACACAAACCTTATCCTCCAGCACACAATTTAGCGAATTACAGTTTCTAATTCAGATTTAATCGAAAATGAACCGAGACACGCAAATTAAATTGGAACAGAAATTCACAGTCCTCACCGAGAATTTTTTTTTTCAGAATTCGAGCAACGAGATCGCCTGATCTACAGTTTCCGGAGAACCGTTACTGAGAGAACAAAACACTGAGAAAAATTAAAAAAAATCATAATAAAAGGAAAGGTTTTGGCGAAAGAAATATAATAATAAAAGAAGCGAAAACAGTGCCGTTATTATTTAATATGAGACGAAAATAGTGACGAGATTGACGTGAATCTTGGATACTTCTGATTCGCGAGAAATAAAATTTTAAATAATTAGACCGAAACCGAGACATAGCCGATAAGGTGTCCATCTTAAACCAGAAATCGATACATAACTAAGAATCAAATGGAACCAAAATATAAATCATAAATCATAAATTATAGTTAGATTATGGTGTTATGGTTAAGTTACGGAGGTTTTATTTTTAAGTGAATTAATCAAATTTGTTTTGAATACAATTTATATGATAAAAACCATTGGTTAACTAAATAAATTAAAATAAAATTTCACTTACTACATGTCGCACTTAATATCATTCACATATTATAAAGGGTCTCTTTTTTTATCCTCTCAAACGATATCGTTTAACTCCACACAAAAACTTTTGCCTATTTTTCAATTTCATTCACACTGACTTTGCCGTAACAACATTCACCTCATTAACTTCTTTCGTTTCGACGTTTACTTTATAATTTCTAAATCTTACTCTAATACAAATCGAATCAAGCAAGACAGAGAATCATTATTTCTTTCCGATATGACTTTTCGGAATCGTCTTTGCACCGTCTCATTTTCATCGTACAGGGCTTCTCAAAATCGATTTATCGAATTAATAAAAAATGGGCATAAATGTCACACCCATAAATTTTGGTTGATTCGGTGTAAAAAAACACCGAACTACTTTTTAATGGTTAAAACCGATCATTTAATCGTACCTGTTTTAGTTAGGGATAATGACACTTTGTTACACCTAACTATAGCGAAATGACATTTTCATACCCTAACTACTTTTCTCTCTTTTTCAGTACCTTGACAATTTTTTTGTGACAACCTATGCTAAAATGACTAAAATACCCATGGTTTAAGAAATTAGAATAGAATTGGTCCAATTTGACTTACTAAACCAGATTTGAAATGATTCAAATTTAATTTTAGATTTGGGGGCATGATTGTAATTGCATCTTAAATATAAACCAAATTGAACCAATTCAATTTATGATTTGTTAAACCAATGGTAGTTTAGGTATTTTAGAGGTATGTTGTCACGAAAAGATTGTCAGAATACTAAAAAAGAGACTAAAATAGTTATGGTATGAAGTGTCATTTCGCTATAGTTAGGTGTAACAAAGTGTCATTATCCCTTTTAGTTATAATTCTAAAAGCTGTGAAACCAACCATAATTCTCGGTTCGGTTTGATTTTGGAACCTCTGGCTCGGTTAATCTTACCATGGACAACACTACCGCCGAAGTTGAACCTGAACCGGAGAGGCTTGGGCTCGGTCTCGGTGTCCCGAGTGGGGGGTGACGCTAAACGACGCCGGGTGGTGAGGTGTGCACAGGTGGTGGTGGGGTGTGCGCAGCGAGCCCAGGCGCGTAGGATAGAGAAAGTGACAGGTCAGGTGGGGCCGAGGACATAGCTGTGATTAGGAGAATAGGGGACGTATCGGCGCATGTGTGAGTGTGAGGACAGCTTTATTTGTGGCCTGTGAGGAGCGAGGCCTATCAACGTTCGGCCGCCAAAAGAAGCCCACTTCTTGCTCTGCTTTTACCTCTAATAAATAATCTTCCTTATAAACATTTCTGACAAGAATAAATCATGATCCATCGTGACCAGGCTTGTGTTGTGTGTGTCTACATGTTCTTGTGATTGTATGATTAGACCAACAACTTTGTAAATGATACGTTGTCTTAAGCTTTGAGTTATTTATAATATATGTTTTTCTTATATTTTAATTCTTAGAGGATTTGCAATTTTGTTTTATTGTTTTGAATTCTAAGACCATCTCCAACCCATGTTATATTTGTCTCTCCAGTGTAAAATACATTATATCAACTTCAATAACATGTTATTTGTTATACTATACTATTTTGGCATATGCTACATTTTCATGACATATTTAACATGAAAATGTAGCATATGCTATTTGTCTCTCGAAGAAAAAATATTTTTTTATTCCTACTTTATCATTCAAATGTCACTTTTATCAATTAATCAAATAAAATAATATATTTTATTTTTTATTATTAAAATATTTAAATGGCATATAGCAAATAACATATAACATATATATATAGTTAGAATGAATAGCATATGGATGTTAAAAATAGCATATAGCATAAATTTTATGGTAAATATAGCATATCATTGGAGATGTTCTAAAAGAAGCAAAGAAGAACATAATTCTGTAGGAAGATTCAACTCACTTTAACCCAACCCACTTAAATATCGGGTTAAGCCTTGAACTCTTGTCCAAATAAATCATCATTCCACGACAAGACTGCTCCTCTGGTCCTAAAATCATATAGCAAATTTTTGTAATGCCCTAACCATTGAGCTTACTCATGATGGTAACTTATTTATATTTGAATCCACACTTTTATTTTTTCAAAATTAACGATTTAATATAATTTTTAATTTATAACACACAATATAATTTTCACCTGTATAATATTTTAACAATTACAATATTAAAGTCTCAGTAACCGAAAAACTTACTTACTCGAGACAATTATAAATTTAGTATATCTGATTATTTTTGTTGGGTTCGTAAACAGTCATCCACAAGCACCTGAAAACGTAAAATTAAGTTCAATCCATGATAATCAAAGAGGGTATAAGTACTATTTTAAAACAATCCAAAAATAAAGTTTACGAGGTTAATTGAGAGAGGATAAGGTCCACTATCCTAAAGGGAACATAGTCTTACCCTCTCCTTAGGGTTTCTATGTCTCGACTCTATGTCGAGTTGCGCGGCAGCTCCGACAGTTTGTAGGGAGTTTGCAGATTATTCTAGCGCGAGTCGGTGAGTTGGGATCTACGTTTTCTCTGCATATGAGGTCTAAATACCAACGATTCGGCGACTGAAGGTGTGGAACCGACGAGTTTGAGCGGTTGGATTTTGGCGATCTAGTCTCCAATTTCAGCGACGAGGGTTTGGGCCACCAGCGTTTCGGCGTCTGGTGGTGGGATACCAGCAATCTTGGCGGCTGGTTCTGGCGATCTAGGAAGCTGGCGTTTCGGGCAGACCGATGCGGTTTTCGGTACATGCTGGTGGTGTGGTGGTAGTTTCAGGATGGACGATTCTCGCGAGTTGTGGTAGATTTTCACCGGAATCGGAGAGGGAAATGTAGGATTTGTCGTAAGGCACCCTGTAAAAGGCGTTCGACCGGTGGTCGACGGATGTGGTGACTTTAGGGAGCAATTTTGGACAGCGGAAGTTGATCCCCGTCTTGCTGGTTTTGTCATCTTGTTCGATTTGGTTGTCTTCCAGGTGTTCAATCTTTGTTTGAGGGCTCGGTACTGGGAGGGATCGAGTGTTCTCTGGAGTCGTTGGGCTGATCCTGGTAAGCACGAAGAGCTTAGATGACTTAGATTATTAAAGATTCCTAATTCCTCTAGAGATGTCGATCGACAGCGTTGGAGTAATGACATTGATCGCATAGTTGATCGAGAAAGTTTGTTTAATGCGTTATGTAGTGGGATCACATGGTTTTTCCATCCAGTCGAGGTTGAGGTCGTGGCTTTGCATAATGCTAATTGAGGTTATCGATGAACCCTGTTTAAAGCGTTATGCATCAGGATCACGGGGTTTCTCCAACCAGTCGAGCTGGAGGTCGTGGCTCTGCATAATGCTAATTGGTTCGAGTCGACTTGTCTCTGATCTGTGATCTTATTGTTTCAACGTTTTAATACTACTATATTTGCCACTGAATCATGTTTGGATGCAATATTAGTCATGTTTGTTGTTAGCTTATCGATCTCGGAGATTCAAGTGAGAATTTTGTTCCACCAAACTTTGTCGTTGTTCTTTTCGTAACATAGTTAAATTTGTTTGCGTAATAGAGTTGAATGTTTAAAAAAAACAATCCAAAATCAAATCAAATGCCTTTTTGCATAATTAAATAATATAAAGAAACCCCCGCTTTCCCATTTGGATTAACTTTGATAAGTAAAAGAGACGACTGACCGGGACACATGAAGGGACTTGTTGTAGACGCGTCCCTGCAAGCTGAGCCCCAATCCTTGGGCCACTGTTTGGCAACGGGAAAATGCAAGTCGCAATCCAATTCCGACCCCATTTATAATAGAATGATGTGTACCTTCCCTCTTCAATGCACTCTCTCTACCGAACAAACAACACCCATGTTCCAAATGGTCCCATTCCATTCCCTCTTTTTATTTTCAACCTTCATTTTTTTCCAGAGCGATGCTCATAGAAATCAATGCCTCATTCCTCGTTAAAACGATACTTCTACTATTTTTAGAATCTCATATTTAATACACAAATTTGAGAGAAAGAAGATGATTGATGATGTACTTGAGCGACCTGCTCGAGAGTATTTATTGACTGCGGATAGAAATGAATAAATGCGAACTATAGATAAATTTGAATTAATTGTAGAAAAAATAATAGTTTATTACACTTGGTTATACTAGTTTGACACTTTTGTACCTTAATTTTTTAGTACTCTAACTATCATTTTGGGATAATCTACCTTCAAAATTTCAAAAATACCTAAACTATCCACAGTTAAACCACAATTAAAAAAGAAAAAAAATAGTTAAGATGTTAAAGTGATATAGTTAGGTGTATTAAGATGTCATTTTCTTTTAATTATAACATATGGGTTTAGATAATGAGTTACAGATGGAATCACTGTTCTGAAATAATTAAATTCATGTATTTTTCACTTGTTCATGGTATCGGAACATGACCGGATTGACTAGATTCCAGATCGAGTCGGTCATTTCAGTTCTTAGATTTTAAAAACTAAATTCATAATCGTGTGAGGGACTTACGGAGTATGGTTCAGTTCTAAAATGTTTGGTTACGATATTCTCACTGTTGAGAAGTTGTTGAATTTAAGACTTCAGTTTGGACTCGATTTATGGGCATAACTAAACAAATTGGACCCAAAACTTAAGATTTATAATTATAAAAAACAGTAGCAACAATTTGAAGAAAATTTGTAATATATGCCCCGATCGAGGCGAGCAGGGATGGGCAGAGGTATTCCTGCCCGCTCTGATGTATTAAAATTATATATATGATTACATATTTGTGGAAAAAAATGTTTTACAAACAAATTTTATTAGAAAAATAGTTATTTAACAGTAGTTTAGGTAGGGAACGAGAAAGTAAAGAATAAGCAAGGGATGGGGATTGGGGACATATGGTGGGCGTAACGTGCCTGATTTTAAAAGAAGCAAAGCCCAAACCAATATATTGATAACTGGGCCTGCCTCGAATATTTGCCCATATATGATTGTGGACATCGAATGGGTCAATTTGATCATTCAAGCCCTATACAGAACTAGGGATGATAAAAAAATTCGAACATGACTGATATCCGTTATCCGATGTATCCCATTACTAGAACGGATATCTCGTAAGGAAATGGATACATATATTTACGAAGGTATTTTATTGGGTACAAGTATAACTATATCCTACCCACACTATACCCGATGCATTTTAAAAAATTAATACTTGTACGAACATAGTGTAACTTTATCACGGTTATGAGACCTGAACTATGAATTTTATCATGTTTTGATATCTTGTATTACAAATTTTATTGTGTTTTGAAACTTTGCGAGGAAGACTTTATCATACTTTTGCAGTTATTTTTTTAGTTAATTATATAATTACCTTCATGTCCTTACATATGGATATAAAATATTAATTATATTCGTTGGGTATTGAATAGATCATATACATGATAAATGAACATATATAAATAAATCTAAAAGTTTGGATTCAACGCTTGAAGCTAGCAGGACTAAAAGTTAATAAATCAAACTATCCACTTAAATCTAAATACACCACTACACATTCGAATTTTATACATATAAGTTATATCATATAATTTATTTTACAAAATAACTAAGACCATAATTTATTAGTTTTATTTCTTAGTCTTATATGCAAAATATCTTAAAAAATTAAAATAAATTAGGATTTTTGATGAAAGTTACAAAATAAGGTTAAAACAAAGTGGTAGTTTGGTTGATAATGAATCTTGCAGGTTTTGTTGAGTCGGGCTAGAATTAACTTGTTTTCCATCCACCGATGAAAGCGAGAGGCACTCATTGCTCTGTGAAGCTAACCTGACACAATGCCCTCTACTCTAAGGGAAGTGAGTCTCAAGCCTTCACTCAAGACCCACGTCTCAACTTTCTACTTGGATCGAGCGGGCCAAATATAATCCAACCAAGGCCCAACCTGCAATACCCATCCAACTTTCAACCACTTTAATGCCCCACTTGGTTACAAGCTCACGTTATTAAGTTCGACGATTGAAACTAACAAAAATAGCATTAATAAAGTATAGGTTAACTCACTTCTTATCGATGTGGGATTTCAAGTATTATTTCATAAACTATCCACTTCAATCTAAACACCCAATTGTGCGTTCAATTTATATGTATTAATCACTCACAGCACCTATAAGATGTGGTGTAATTAGTTTTATGTATAAATCTTGAAAAATTAAAACAAATTAGGATTTTTGATGAAAGTTACAAAATAAGGTAAGAAAGTGGTTGTTCGGTTGATAATGAATCCTGCGGGTTTTGTTGAGCCGGCTAGAACTAACCCATTTTCCATCCACCGATGAAAGCGAGAGGTGCTCGTTGCTCTGTTAGCCAGCCTGACGCAATACCCTCTACTCTAACTAAGGGAAGTGAGTCCCGAGCCTTCACTCAAGACCCACGTCTCAACTTTCTACTTGGATCGGGCGGGCCAGATACAATCCAACCAAGACCCAACTTGCAAGACACATCCAACGTTCAACCCCTTCAATGCCCCACTTGGTTACAAGCTCACGTTATCAATCTCGGCGATTGAGACTAACAGAAAGAGCATTAATAAAGTATAAGTTAACTCACTTCTTATCGGTGTGGGATTTCAAGTATTATTTCATAAACTATCTACTTAAGTCTAAACACACCACTGCCCGTTCAAATTTTATAGGTATCAGTTATATCATATAATTTATTTCACAAAATAACTAAAACCATAAATTATTGGTTTTATTTCTTAGTCTTATATGCAAAATTTGTGGTGTAATTAGTTTTATGTATAAATGTTGAAATATTAAAACAAATTAGGATTTTTGACGAAAGTTACAAAATAAGGTAAAAAAGTGGTTGTTTGGTTGATAATGAATCCTGCGGGTTTTGTTGAGCCGGCTAGAACTAACCCGTTTTCCATCCACCGATGAAAGCGAGAGGTGCTCGTTGCTCTGTGTAGCCAGCCTGACGCAATGCCCTCTACTGTAAGGGAAGTGAGTCCCGAGCCTTCACTCAAGACTCACGTCTCAACTTTCTACTTTGATCCGGCGGGCTAGATACAATCCAACCAAGGCCCAACCTGTAAGACCCATCCAACTTTTAACTACTTTAATGCTTCACTTAATTACAAGCTCACGTTATCAAGCTCGGCGATTGAACCTAACAAAAATAGCATTAATAAAGTATAGGTTAACTCACATCTTATGGACGTGGGATTTCAAATATTATTTCATAAACTATCCACTTAAATCTAAACACACAATTGTGCCTTCACTTTATATGTATTAATCACTCACAGCACCTATAATATGTGGTGTAATCAGTTTTATGTATAAATCTTGAAAAATTAAAATAAATTAAGATTTTTGATGAAAGATACAACATATGGTAAAAAAGTGGTTGTTCGGTTGATGATGAATCATGCGGGTTTTGTTGAGCCGTTGCTCGTTGCTCTGTGAAGCCAGCCTGACGCGATGCCCTTTACTCTAAGGGAAGCTAGTCCTGAGCCTTCACTCAAGACCAGTGGCAGATCTAGAAAATTTGGCAAGGGGGGGCAAAATTTTAATTAATTAATTTATTAATAAAATAATTACTAAATGCATATAAGAAAAATCAATTCGAGTTTGATTCGTTAATTAAACGACTCATCCTTAGACTTAATCTCTGCATTTATTTGCTTGAAAAATTCACAAATTTTCAATAAATAACAAATAATTTAATTAATAAAATGTAGTAGACAAAACAAAAAGTTTAATAAAAAATGAAAAAAAAACAATTTAACACCTTCAAAAAACAATTTAACTAAGCCCGCAAAATAGGTTTAGGTCCAAAGATCAATAAAAGGCACACAACTATTAAAAAAATTGTCAATTCTAAGGTTTGAACCTAGGACTTCATGGATGAAATATCATACACTTACCACTAAGTTAAACAACTTTTATTATTTTTAGTTGCACAGTTTATGTATATATATATATCAGAATTTAAGGGGGGGCATATCCAACTTTCGACCCTTGGATCCGCCACTGCTCAAGACCCACGTCTCAACTTTCTACTTGGATCGGGCGGGCCAAATACAATCCAACCAAGGCCCAACCTGCAAGACCCATCCAACGTTCAACCACTTCAATGCCTCACTTGGTTACAAGCTCACGTTATCAAGCTCGGCGATGGAAACTAACAAAAATTGCATTAATAAAGTATAGGTTACGATGCGGGATTTCAAGTATTCTTTCATTAACTATGCACTTAAATCTAAACACACCACTACACATTCAAATTTTATACATATCAGTTATATCATATAATTTATTTTACAAAATAACTAAATTCGTAAATTATTAGTTTTATTTTTTATATTACAAACATAATATGTGGTGCAATTAGTCTTACTTATAAATCTTGAAAAAATAAAATAAATTAGGATTTTCTATGAAAGTTACAAAATAAGGTAAAAAAAGTAGTTGTTTTGTTGATGATGAATCTTGCGGGTTTTGTTGAGCCAGGCTAGAACTAACCCATTTTTCATCCACCGATGAAAGCGAGAGGTGCTCGCTGCTCTGTGAAGGCAGCCTGCCGCAATTCTCTCTACACTAAGAGAAGTGACCTTCACTCAAGACCCACGTCTCAACTGTGTACTTGGATCAGATGGGCCAGATAAAATCCAGCCACGGCCCAACTCGCAAAACCCTACGAGGGTTCAACCACTTCAATGCCCCACTTAGTTACAAGCTCAGTTATCAAGCTTAGCAATTGAAACTAACAAAAATAGCATTAATAAAGAATAGGTTAACTCAAATCTTATCGATGTGGGATTTGTAGTATTATTTCATTAATTCTCCGCTTAAATCTAAACACTCAATTGTGCGTTCAATTTTATACGTATAGTGTAGTTAGTCTCTTGTATAAATCTTGAAAAATTAAAATAAATTTTGATTTTCAACATGATTGTTCATAGGGCTTTAAAGAGTCGATCTTTTAACGATCCGCTCGAACTCGATTCGTTAAATATTTGGTTTGGGCTCGTTATAATCGAGTTCGACCCAAATTCGAGCTCAACATTAAACTCGTTTATAAACGAGCCAATCTCGAACATAACTTTTTAAGTCTCGATTTGCTCGTAAGCTGACTCGTTTAATATATATATATATTTAATTTAGATATTTATAATGGAATTGGACAAACCGAATCAAGTCGAGCTGGCTCGTTTAGTATTTAATGAGTCGCATATTTTTTTATTTAATATTCATTTCATTTTTAATAAATATTTGTATAAAAAATTAAGCGAACTGAATCGAGTCGAGCTTGTCTATCTTTTTTCGAATCAAACTCGAGCTTAGTTTTATAAACTTGAGCCGAGCTCGAGCCGGACATTTTGTTCACGAATCGAGCCGAGCCCTGCCAAAGTGAGACTCGATTCGGGGATATGGATATAGCCATACATGTTCCGTATCCCATCCATTTGCCATCCCTAACAGGACCGAGTAGTCTCTCGGATGGGATAGCATAAACCAGAAAACAAACAGGAGCGCACCCAAGGAAC
>JAYMTP010001597.1:0-23295 GCA_036897365.1 Geranium brycei
ATTAACACAACACCACGTGTCATCACATTGATCACCGTGCACACAATTACGCCACCTGTTGGTACAGTTATTTACAAGGTGACTGACTCGCGAGAAATCAGAAACACACATAAAAACAAAGAAGAAAGGCCCCACGTGTACAAAATGCCTACTCTTTTTATATACAATAATGATTAACAATGACCTAATTTATTAATTAACTAAATATTTATATGCTGACTATTTTGGACAAAAGAAGAAAGTGAAAAAAATAAGAATTCTCCACATGTTTTAAAGTAGAA
Source organism: Geranium brycei (assembly GCA_036897365.1). Lineage (NCBI taxonomy): Eukaryota > Viridiplantae > Streptophyta > Magnoliopsida > Geraniales > Geraniaceae > Geranium > Geranium brycei. Next base: position 282 of record JAYMTP010001597.1, read on the forward strand.
TTTAAAGTTGTGCGAAAGAATTCTGCAAGAAAAAGTCAAGTAGATGACCTGGAATTCGAAAAAAAAATCATACATAGTTATTCTCGAAAATTGGATATAGCCCCCTTAAATTCTGGTATATGCACAAAAGATGTGTAGTAGAACAATACAAAATGTTTAACTTAATGGTAGGGGTGTAGCCTTTTATTCATAAGGTTCAAACCTTGTTATTGACAATTTTTTTTATTGAGAAAAACATAACAATATAATTAAACTGTCAACAAAGTACAACGAATGCAGAATGACATCAAGTCTCATATCTACCCCAAGTCAGAGTTCTAAAAGAGCAAAATTGTCTTATAGTGAACCATCCTATTATCCGACCTACATAAAAACTAAACATGATGAACAATATACAACTAATATGATAGAAGACAACATAGTAAAACATTCCAAAGCAATATAGAGAGAAAATTATGATGAAACAACAGTTCGACCATTCTCCCACTCTTCTTATTAATCTGATCATCTACTGAAACCATCACTTTCAAATTCTGGCCACCCCTCGTCACAAACGTTCGCAAGACTTTGACGACCCCTCTCAACTTAGCCTCATCCCAAAGTAACATTTGGATCAGAACCCTTAGGCTCAAAAACCAAACTCAAAATATCCAGTCTAGGACTAAGTGAGCGCTTCTCCCGGAGTTCCTCACCAAAGTGTTAAGAGACTGGATACCCGTGAGGCTTGGATCACTGGGTCACACCCCTCGGAGGTCCCCTTGCGCCCAGATCAAGGGAGAGTTAGAATCAGATCTTCATTTCTATTTGTAATATAGAACCAAACTCATTCTCTTTTCCAGCAAAACCTAAAAATCTGTCGACCACCTCCCAAAGCCCCTATCGTCACCGTTATCCATCGCCGGACACAGGACCCAAGGGTGGCTATGTACTCGAATCTACCTCTCGCTCACAATATTCTCTCTATTCCACAATGGGACACCAATCGCACAAAGCGATACATAAATCGCACTAAGCAATACATAAATAAATACGAAGAAAAAACGGAACCTCCAAATTGATAATCGGCCTCCAAGGAAGGGAGCAAGAAGCTGATAGTCGAAGAACACTGCAGAAGAACGAAACCACTCTCACTTGCCTACTGCCTCGATGCTTCCATGGCTTCTTATCCCAAAATCGACGACAACTGGGTCCGTCTGCGCAGTGGACGACGACTTTGTATCGACAACGATTCCAGCCCTGCCATATCTTGCTGTCGTTCCCAACCCATACCGGACCTCGTCGTCGACTCCTGACTAGACACAGAGGTTGCATACCTCGACAACGTCCCACAGAGAAGACCCAAATCCATCCGGTTTCGACGAAAACACCGGAGCCCTAACAAGGGTGCATCGGCGACAAGGACCAGAATCGGCGCTGTCACCAACGCCCGAGAAGAAGAGACATCAGCAAGAACTCCACCAAAATCGATTACTCAGAAACCACCATGAAGACTTGTGTTCGCTACGCAAATCACCGAAGGTGCCTATTAGATATATTATATCTAATATATTTAACAATACCAATCTTTGAGAATTCTAAATAAATTACAGGCAACGGTGGGTGGCAGAGGCGAAGCCGGACGAAGAAACCGTCGACTCGCCTCCCTAAACCGGTGTGTTCTTTTGGAATCCTAGTTTTTTGTTACTACTGAATTGACAGGGGACAAACTTCTTTAATAGTTGTGTATTTATTTAAATGATGTTTGAGCTTAAACTTATTTTAATAATTGTGGACTTTTAAACTCATTTCAATGGAGTATATTTCATTCTTACTTTATTTGTTGGTTCATAATTATAATTATTTCTTATTAATTATTATTGTATTAGTTAAACTATTTTTTCTTCAAAAATTTTCTCGATACCGCACCTAGATGACCCTCAAAATGACAGGTTACAAGTGATCATGAGAGCCTTTAAATCTCTCAACTCAACCAACTAAAACAAAACAGTATACTCCAGTTTGCATGAGCATATCTATGCAATGAAAATCCTTGCCCTCACCCTCTACTCCTCTTTGTTGTGCCTATTCCTAATACACACACTTTCTTCTTCTTCAGCACTTGACACCCTAACTGTGAGTCAGTCTCTCACAGGCAATGAGACCTTGGTTTCAGCTGATGAAAAGTTTGTACTCGGCTTCTTCAGTCCTCATGGTTCAGAGAACCAGTACCTTGGCATCTGGTACAAGAAGCCATATCCCATCACAGAAATATGGATTGCCAATAGAGAACCCTCCCTCCCCAAGAACTCAACGCCCGGTTTGAAGCTTACAAAACATGGAGTTCTCGTCGTTCTAAATTCCAACAGGACCATAATCTGGTCTTCCAGCACGTCAAGATCCGTGCAGAACCCAGTTGCACAGCTCCTGAATACGGGAAATCTTGTCGTCAGAGATGCAAATGACTATGACCCTGAAAACTTGTTATGGCAGAGTTTTGATCACTACTCGTCTGACGCTTTTGTACCAGGCTTCAAGCTGGGAATTGATAGATCAAAGCGTATTGATAGGTTCCTGACGTCCTGGAAGAGCCCCGACGATCCTTCCCCAGGTAACTATACTTGTGGAGTGCTGTCAAATGGATACCCACAATATGTTGTGTCACACAAGCTCAGGATAGGGCCTTGGAATGGTCTCAAGTTCAGTGGGACAGGGAATGTGATGGCAAACACAATATTCCAAGTCGGTTTTGTTGTTAATGACAAGGAGGTTTACTTCAGCATTAAGCTGCATAACAGGTCTGTCATAACCAGGACAGTATTGGGGCATCAAGGTCTCCTCCAGAGCTATATGTGGGCTGATCCCATAAAAGCTTGGAATCCGTATATTTCTTTACCGACAGACATTTGGGATGCTTATGCGCAGTGTGGTGCTTATGGAAGCTGCAATGTTGACAACATTCCACTATGTCAATGCATGGGTGGTTTTGTGCCTAAAGTGCCGGACGAATGGGAGAGGGTGGATTGGTCTAGTGGCTGCGTCAGGAGGACCCCCTTGAGTTGCAGTAATGATGTTTTCATCAAGTACGGTGGCTTGAAATTACCTGATACCCAATTTTCTTGGTTTAACAAAACCGCAAACCTCGATGAGTGCAAGATGATCTGCAAGAAGAACTGCTCTTGTACAGCTTATGCCAATTTGGATGTCAGAGACGGGGGAAGTGGATGCTTGCTGTGGTTCGGAGATCTGGTTGATATTAGAGAGTACAAGAATAGTGTTGAGCTAGATATCTATATTCGGATGGCTGAATCAGAAGCAGGTACTAAAAACTTCCATATTCGTTCCATTACTTACTTGCTCACTGAGAAAGAGTCATATTTCTGTTCTAAGCTTGTGTATTTGCTTGTAAATCACAGTGACGAGTTTTGGTGAAGGTTCGTCCAGACAGAAGAACAAAAAACTAGTGCCAATCATAGCGAGTTCAGTCTTCACAAGGCTTGTTTTAGGACTTGGTCTGTCGATGCACGTTTCGCGCAAGAATCAGCTGCTAAATAGACAAGGTAAAAGGCAAGACAGGATTTATAAGAAACCAGTTCGGTCCTGCTATGAATATACCTTTACCATTTCCTTTAGTTTGGTTGATCAAATATGTAATGAATTGCACTAAGCATTTTTTTTTGAAGATGTGGAAGGAGAATTCATAACGGAAATAAGAAAGAAAGATATGGACTTGCCATTGTTTGACTTCACCGCGATAGCTACAGCTAGAGACAACTTTTCCTCTGAGAATAAGCTTGGAGAGGGCGGTTTTGGACCTGTTTACAAGGTAACATTTAGATTCATTTCTTCCAAACCGTTGTTGGTAATGGATCATGTCACTTGTATGTGCATGGTTGATGATTTCAGGGCATTTTAAATGAGAACCAAGAAATAGCAGTGAAGGTGCTTTCAAGGAACTCAAACCAAGGACTCGATGAGTTCAAAAATGAAGTCATATGTATCGCTAAACTTCAGCACCGGAACCTTGTTAAGCTCGTGGGTTGTTGCATTCAGAAAGAAAAGATGCTTGTATATAAATATATGCCCAACAAAAGCTTGGATTTCTTCATTTTCGGTCTGTCTTCTGTACCAAAACCTTTATTTCTCATTTCACTTTGTGAGTATATTAACATTGGCTGGAAAAGAATGGCAGGTGAAATGCAAAGGAAAATACTAAATTGGCAAAAACGCTTTGACATCATCAACGGGATTGGTAGAGGGCTCCTCTATCTGCATCAAGATTCTAGACTCCGAATCGTGCATAGAGATCTCAAAGCCAGTAACGTGTTGCTTGATCACGACATGAATCCCAAAATCTCAGACTTTGGCCTGGCTAGAAGTTTTGGTGGGAATGAAAGTAAAGCCAAAACAAAAAAAGTGGTTGGAACATAGTAAGAAATGCCTCTTAACATGTTATGTTCCATGTTTGGCATTCATTGTTCATCAGTGGATTCAGCTTCCTGTGTAATTTGATGCAGTGGTTACATGTCTCCTGAGTATGCAATTGATGGGATCTTCTCAGTAAAATCCGACGTGTTCAGCTATGGCGTTTTGGTGCTAGAGACGGTGACAGGGAAGAAAAATAGAGGGTTTTCTCATCCAGACCACTACTATAATCTTCTTGGACATGTAAGATTGATTCCAATATTTTCCATCTTTCGAGTTACAGTCAAAGTTGAAAGTTGTGCATGTATTCATAGATGTTATTGAACTTATAGGCATGGAAGCTGTTTAAAGAAGGAAGGTCCTTGGAACTGATAGATGCTGCTCGAGAACTCGAGTGACCTATCAGAAATGGCAAGATCGATCCATGTAAGTTTGTTGTGCGTGCAGCGAAGACCAGAAGATAGGCCAAGCATGTCTACAGTGGTTTTGATGCTTGGAAGTGACAATGCATTACCAGAGCCTAAAGAGCCTGGCTTTTTCACAGAAAGGTAAGTGTTGGAAGCAAAAGCCTCGAGTCGTGAACGATGTTCAGACAATGAAATTACACAGACAATATTAACGGCTCGTTAGGTATGTCCGTACATATGGCTAGCCCGAAATCCTCTAATTTTGGAGGGCACATGTCCTTCGCCAACGGTCAGAAATTCAGCAGGAACTCTCTCTTTGGAGCATCAATCCTCTGTGTTACATTGATTTATTTGTGCTCGGGTTTAGTTGGGTTTCTCTGTAATTGTTTTTGCTCTCTTTTTGGGGTTTGTTTTTCTCTGTTATTGCCTTGTTCCTTGTTTTTTGGAGTTGTCTGCCTCTTTTTAAAGCAATGAATCTTTTTTCTTGCTTGAAAAAAGGTCTGTTAGCCTATGTTTTGTTCTCTAATTCTGGTTTTGGTTCTGTTAGGCCTTTGTTAGCTCATTTCATTGTCTTTTGTCGATCTTTTTGTACTACTTATTTTTAATGCAATAAAATCTTTTCAGCTGATAAAAAAAGTAGAGAAAATGGCAAGAACCTATACTATCATATTTTAGTAAGCGGGTGTTGTATGTTTTGTTGACGATAAAAAAAATCAAAATTTGTTTTGCAAAATGTGTGTAGTTGTACAAAAATAGCAAAATTTCCCTTTAACATTAAGAATTATTATTTTTGAAATAAATATTTAAAAAGTTTTCTAAAAATATCTTTGAACTATCATTTGTATAGTCAAATTTTGTAATTTAATTTTTTGATAAAATTATTTTTAAGTTAAAAGTAGTTTTATAAAATTTGTAATTCTTAATTTCATGGCAATTGCTTTAATACCACATGTTATTGCCATTTTCCCAAAAAGTGTGTACATATTTACATATCTGTCATGGATCTTTCCTAGTCTTGTTTTGTAGTTACTGTGATATTTTCTGGTTGATTGAAAATGTAGGTAACTATTTGAATACTTTGTGTGATAATAACCAAAATATTCATGAGTATCCTATTTGTGTAGCTTTTCTATACAACTTGTATAAACATTTTGGAATCTCCACCTATTAACCCGATTAATCAAAATTTGTCTGCAGTTCAATGTCGAGTTCCTGATTTGCAAGAAAGTGATCAACAAATTTTCATCAGAACGAATGCTTCTGAATCGACTAGAGAATGTACAATAGAACCAATTCAATGTTGCAGAAAAAAGGTTTTATGTGCATACATATGTCTGTGTTCATGTACAAGTTATCTAGCACTCAGTATGCTGATGGACATTTCATTGGACGACCATGGCTCGTTCTTGCTTGACGAATCATTTGCTTCCAACACATCCCTTTCAGTGAAAAAACCAGGCTCTTTAGGTTGAGGCAGCACGATCTCGCTGCTCAGCATCAAAACCACAGACGACATGCTTGGCCTATCTTCCATGCCTCGCTGCACGCATAGCAGACCTACGTGAATTGACCGTAACACTTCTGATACATTAAATGGTTCCGCAATCAAATCATCCATCATTTCCAAAGATATGCCTTTCTTGAACATCTTCCATGCCTAAGAATATTCAGACGATTTTATCAGTACATTGTTTTATATGAAAATTGCAAAAATGTGCGTTGTACTGAGACACTTTTGCAAAGAGAGTTGTGTATTTCTTAATGGCTAAACAGAGTTGTGAACTTCGTTTATCGTGCAAAATGTATGTATTTTTACAAAAATGACGAAATTTCTTCTGAATTTAAGATTCCTATAAAAGATTTTCAAACAACAATTTTTAATAAAATTACATTACAAAATTTAATTAGAAGATAAAATGGATTTTTTTTAACATATTAATTTTTGAGTTTTGAATTTTTTTAATTCTATGATCATTTTGGTCATTTATTGACTAAATACATAGACCCTCTAGCAAAAGTTTTATAGGATAGAACAGATTTTTGACATTTTCTCTTGTTTTCACATTGACGGAGATAACAAAATGGTTTGACTTCAGACTTACATGTCCAAGAAGATTGTGGTAATGGTCTGGATGATAAAACCCTCTATTTTTCTTCCCAGAAACTATCTCCAGCACCAAGACGCCATAGCTGAACACATCGGATTTTACTGAGAGTATTCCATCAATCGCATACTCGGGAGCCATGTAACCGCTGCAGGAAATTATTTGCAGGGAAGGCTAAATCAGCTAGTGAGGAGTGAAGTTAAGAGTCACATCACATGTTGTAGAGGTTCTTACTAAGTTCCAACCACTCTATTTGTATGCGCTTCAGTTTCGTTTCCTCCAAAGCTCTTTGCTAGACCAAAATCAGAAATTTTCGGATTCATCTCATCATCTAGTAGTATATTGCCAGCTTTTAGATCTCTATGAATGATTCTCAGTCTTGAATCTTCATGAAGATAAAGAAGTCCCTTAGCAATTCCATTTATAATGTGAAAACGCTTTTTCCAATCTAACAGCTTTCTTTGTGTTGGGTCTGCAAAGAAATATTATGGTGTTTTGAGCTGAGTTTGTCATGAAAGGTGCCATAAAATGGAGTGTGGAGAGAGTCATACCAAAAATAAAGAAGTCCAAGCTTTTGTTGGACATGTATTCGTATAAAAGCATCTGTTCTTCTTCAATGCAACAGCCCAGAAGCCTCACAAGGTTCCGGTGCTGAAGTTTGGCGATGCAGATGACCTCGTTCTTGAACTCATCGAATCCTTGGTTTGAATTTCTTGATAACATCTTCACTGCTATTTCTTGGCCGTCTTTCAGCATGCCCTGCGAAAGATTATTTACAGCAGAATTAGTCTTTACTTCACTTTTCGGCTACGTAGATATATGTATGCTGTATGCTTGTTTCTGTAGTAGTTTATTTTGCAGATGTTTTGTGTCTTGAAACAGCTGATAACATATTTTATTCAAGTATGCAAGAACTCATTGATAAGTGAATATTATTGGCCATTTTTGTACTACCTTGCTGTATTGTGCAGAACCTAAAAGCTTAAACTGAAAAGTGGAAGCTCCAAGATGCTTTTTAGATAACGACGGAATTCATAGCTTTTAGGCGTGGAACTTTAACACAGGTGAAGGTAAAAAAAAACTTGATACAGAGAGCAGAAATCTAGTGTTATGGCCTAAAGTTACTAATTAACTGGCATGATCAATATCCCATGAAACTTCATTGAAATGAATCAAAATGTTACCTTGTAGACAGGTCCAAAACCACCCTCTCCAAGCTTATTGTGAACTGAAAAGTTATTGGTTGCAGCAGCTACCGTCAGAAAGTCAAATAGAGGTAGCTCTAGATCCTCCTTCTGGCTTTGGGAGAAGGAGGTTATTTCAGAACTGTGCTGCTTCACCACTGCAAGGTATGGCATTTCTGGTATGAAAATGTTATAATCATAATAAACTATAAAACAAAGATAATGAGAAAGGAAGAATCAAATCCAGTTATTAAGATTGACCTTTAAGTTGGGTAGTCTGACTCGATTTAAAAATCCTAGGCATATGGGTAGGGTAGGTCAAATGTGCCCTTTGATTATTTTTGGGTCTTACCTTCTACGCATTTTCATATGAAATTGCACATACATGACACAGTCAGTGATTTTACTCTCATGAACTCATATATTGTGTGGTTCACATGAGAAGCCAAAAGCTATATATACCAGAAAACCAAAAGCTAACCAAAATGTTCAAGATTTGTAGGTAAATATCTAGCCTTCTGTAAGGATTCATGGCTATGGGTTCATTCCATCATATAATCGCTGTTATGGGTTTAGTAATAGTACCTTGTCCATATCGTTGTTTCTTCTTGTTCAAGATGCACCTCATCAGAAACAGACCAAACACCAGCATCAGCAATCCTATGGCAGAGCAGACTATGATTGCAACTTTTTTCTTCTGGTTGCTTTCTGATACATCATGTACAAGAGAGCAGAAACAGCAACAAAAACAAAATATTAGATTGTAGATACCATGTAGTACTAATAAACTTTACTGTACAAACATTAGTACCTGCTCCTGAGGTTTCCATCCTTATGTAGAGATCTTGCCCGTTTTCACTGTACTCTCTGATATCGATTAGGTCTCCGAACCATAGCAAGCACCCGCTTCCTCCCTTTCTGATATCCAAATTCGTGTAAGCCGTGCAACTGCAGTTCTCCTTGCAGACCATCTCACATTCATGGAGGTTCATGGTTTTGTTGTACCATGATGTTCTTGTGTCTGGTAATTTCAACCCAGAATACTTCAAGAAAACGTCGTTCCTGCAGTTGAAATGAGTTTTCCTCACACACCCATTAGACCAATCTGCCTTGTCCCATTCTGCAGGAAATTTGGGCACAAAATGTTTCAAGCACCCACAAACTGGGGAATTGTCAACACTACAGCTCCCATATGGACCACAGAGTGCATACCTATCACAGTGATCTATCTGTGCAGTTAAGTAGAGGCTCCACTCGTTTTTCTGATCAATCCACACAAAACGCTGAATCTCACCGTGAGAGGTCAAGATCTTCCTAGTGATGGAGCTGTTACGATCCTTGTAAGTGTAGTAGTAGTACATCTCATTATCGTTCAAGACGAAATCAAATTTGAAAATGCTGTTTTCTTTCGCATTAGGCGACCCGGTGAACCTGAGGCCATTCCAAGATCCTGCCCTAAACTTGATTTCTGATCCATCAAATAAAACCAGCTGTGGATACCCATTTGGCTCTATTCGATACGTGAAGTTACCTGGCGAAGGATCGTCAGGGCTCCTCCAGGACGCCATGTACCTGTCTAGACTTGTGGCCGTGTTTCTTCCCAACTTCATGCCAGGCAGCAATGTGTTGCCTGGATGGTCAAAACTCTGCCATATGAAGTTTTCTGGTCCTTCGTCGTCGAGGTCTCTCACAACAAGATTTCCAGAATCAAGAAGCTGCACAACCGGTTTCTGCACCAGCCTAGATGGGTTGGAAAACCAAATGACCCTCTCGTTGGGATTGAGGAGTTGGAGAATACCCTTCTCAGTAAGCTGCAAAGTGGCTGATGAATTCGCCAACGGTTTCTTCCCGTTTGCGACCCATACAACAGTCTTGGAAGGTATTTTCTTGTACCATATGCCAAGGTAAGTGTTTTTTGACTCACCAGGACTGAAATATCCAAGCTCGAAGCTCCCATCAGCTGAAACCACTGTCTCATTGCCTCTGATGGATTGACCCACAATCAAGGTGTCAAGTGCAACACAAACTTCTGCTACTGATAACATATATAAGCATAGAAAAAATGCTGTCAAGCTTCCCACTGATATGGCCATGGCACTTCCTGCAGGATCGATTAAATCTACATGGTAAGAGGAAATATATGGAACTACAGATCTGAATACTAAGTTCTATCAGTAGAATGAATACAACTTACAGAAATGCATTACTTTATGGGCCAAAAGTATGGGCAATGGTCAACAAGTCTATAGGGTTCATTGAAAGGAGAATAAGAAAAAAAATAGGGATAATGACACTTTGTTACACCTAACTATAGCGAAATGACAATTTCATACCCTAACTACTTTTCTCTCTTGTTTAGTGCCTGACAATTTTTTTGTGACAACTTATGCTAAAATGACTAAAATACCCCTGGTTTAAGAAATCAGAATAGAACTGGTCCAATTTGATTTATCAAACCATATTTGAAATGGTTCAAATTTAATTTTAAATTTGGGGGCATAATTGTAATTGGATCTTAAATATAAACCAAATTGAACCAGAGATAAACAAAATTGAACCAATTCAATTTATGATTTCTTAAACCAGTGATAGTTTAGGAATTTTAGAGGTAGGTTGTCACAAAAAAATTGTTATGGTACTAAAAAAGAGAGAATTATGGTATAAAAGTGTTATTTCGCTATAGTTAGGTGCAACAAAGTGTCATTATCCCAAAAAAAATATGAAACACGTAGAGTACTTTTTAGAATAAAAAACACCCACTTGATCACACTTACTTTTAAGCACATGGAGCAGACAGATTTTTATTTCTTTATATGTTTTTGGCCAACCAATGTGTGAATCCTACTTTTTGTTATCATGCATATATGTTACATGTGAACATCCAGGTAGTTTCATTTTCATCCATATATATGATTCATGCTGGCCTAGCAAAAGTATACAATATAAAGAAATGCTGATTAGTAAGATTGCACTACCTCAGCCTAAAGAGCCCATTTCGTTTTCACTGAAAATGAAGTGTTTAAAGCCGATTGTTCATCAAGCTTCCAAAATCATTTTCAGACAATAACCTTGCTACAGAAATAAGTGCTTGAAACAATAGGCATCCAAAACCATAGCAAGGAAGACCATTTTCCTTTTAGTCTAAAATTCGAACAAGTGTTCTCTCCAAGGAAATCTAGTAATAATGGGAAACGTGCCCGACCTAGAATTGGAAATATGTCTAAACTAGAACATGAAACATCCTATTTATTCTTACAAAAATAAAACATGGTGAAAATGTTAGGTTTCATTATATTTCTCTGTTAATCTACCAATGGACTGGTAACTATTTTTACCAACCTAACCAACCAAAAGTAAATTGTATCTGTTAATAATGACTTGCATGATGATTAAAGACCAGAATTTCAGATTACCTGTTGACTGACACTATCAGCTCCTTCGATTTCCCAGAATTTTCCTCTACATATGAAATATCCCCGGAATCGGAGGAATAAATATGAGCTGCCATGCCGATGGAATACCTTGTAAGCATTGTTTTTTCATCCATTTTCATGTACATGACAGTAATGTTCACTGCAATTGACACCATAAATTAAAGTCAGTCCATCACACACAACCAGATCGTGGTGTCTTCTCAGTGAAATCTGATTTGGTCCTAGAGATTGAGTGGGAAGAGAAACAGAAAGTTTCATCATCCAGACCATTACCATAATCTTGCGGGACCTGTAAGTTAAGGTCAAGTTATTATGTTTTCTTGATCCAAATCAAAACCCAAAACTCATATTTGGTTTGAACCTTTAGGCATGGACACCCTTCAGAGAAAGCTGTGGATGAGGATAGATCCATCAGTTCCGTGGTTCTTTTCAAATTCTTTACTTTTAGGTATGGACACTGTCAAAGAAAGCTATGGAATCATGTAAAGAATTTTAAAAGAATGTGTCATGTATAAAAGAAAGGAATAAACTTAATTGATAAGGTTGACTTTTTAGTAGTTATGGCCCATTTCATAGGAATGAAATTACTATATCCTTAAATGCTTGATTGAATATGTATCATCTGACAAAATCTACGTGTTGAAGTCTCACACTGAAAGAAACTTAACTGCTTCAGCAAGGGATGCTAAAGGTACATTGACTGTTCAAACTGACAACACCCGATTCCTTAGAATGTTGATTAGTCTAGCATTCAAAGTTTCCTTCCTTAGCAACAAACTAAAAATTGAAGGAAACTTCTGCGCAACATCACATGTAAATGTTCACACATGCCTTTAAGTTGTTTTATCATCTAGAGGCCTTAATCTTCTTTGTCGTGTAAATGTGCTATGTTTGTGGTTTAAAGTTGTTAGGTGTTGAAACTCTTCAAGGTAGACAGGTTCTTAAAACTAATAGATGGCTTCATAGTTGACTTTTGCAGTCTACATAAGTGTCAAGATCAACCCCATGCAAGTCTACTATATGCACAAGGATTTCAAGAGGAGAGACCAAGCCTGCCATATGTGGTCCTGATGCTAAGCAGTCAAATTACATTCCCCGGAATAAAAAAACATGGTTATTTCACCAAATATTGCTAGGCTAACTGGTCAAACACTTGAACTTGAGTTTTAGTGGCCAGAATTCAAGTCCTAAAATAGAGCTCCCTTCTTCATATAGATAGTTGATGAAAAACATGTCATAGTTATTTCACTGAAAATAAACTGTTTAAATTGGACTTTTCATCTATCAAAAGCAAGCACTGTGCAGGCAGCAAAATGATCATGGCCTTGTTAAGTGGTCATTAGAAAACACTTCATGCAAGAAAACAGTAAGCTGCAACTAATTAGAGATGGAAATTAAAACTGAAAGCTTAATGGGTTCAAGTAATGACATGATATAGAGCATGTAGCAAGATAAACAACTACATACAATATTAATGTTTTTAACTGTGCTGTCACTATCATCCATATCAGCTATAAGATAAGGTTTATGTTGATAAAACATATTTTAATAATTATATTGTCCTTATGCTAATTTATCTTAGTTTAGAAAGTCAATTCTGCAATAAGTCCTGATCAATAAGCTATATATGAAACAACCAGGCAGGTTCCTATTATAGCATTTCATGGAATAAGAATAGATTCATGTTTAGAAATTTCACCAACAAACGTTCACAAAATATTCTTAATATGTACAAAACCACATCATAATTACATCATCATGTAAGACTTTGTGTACAGTTGACCATTGAATATATTACCTGTCCTGTTCCACACAATCACAGGCTGAAAACATCCCCAGCCTCAAGAAAAATTAATACTAATAAAAGGGATATGTTTCTTTCCCATCTTCTATAAAACATTTCAAGAATATTGACCAAGTCTAAGCTATATGATGACTGATGAGAGCAATAACATAGTTCAAAAAGTTAATTCATAGTTGTATCATCTGCAACTAATAAGTGAAACTTCAACTATCTACTTAAATTCTTAATAAATTTGATCTTCTACATCATGAAGTTATGTACTTTAGTTTACTTAGTGCAGCAAGTTCAAATTCTGCTGCTTGCAAAAACTGCAACAGCTCGTGTATGAGACAAACTAATGAACTTATACATGAGGGGAGTGTAAGATCAATATATTAATTGGGTATTCATCTATCAGCCTAAGTTGCCTAAGGTTTTAATTGAGTTTGTAAACGACAATAATACAAAACTAAATAAAGATGACTGATTCATGCTGCTGAGTTGGTGGTCCATAACAACCAATACAAAACTAAAATAAAGACAAATGATTTATGCTGACCTTGAATATCCATGGAAGCTACAAAGCAGCAACCTCATGTCCCATAAATGGAGGAAAGAGTTGGTCAGTCCTACAAACACAAGGAAGAAATAAATGGCATGTTGATTTACACGAAAGTTGAAGCTACAAGTTTTCAACTATGTATTATAAGTCCACAGGAAAAAAAATGATAGATATTCCTTTGAAATAACACAAAAGTGTTTATATCAATTATGTCAACCAAGTGTCATAGATCTCCCATTTTTTTGCTGTAAAGAAAAAATAAGCATAACCATGAAAGGCTTTGCAACACTTGTTTCTTTCTTATCTTTGTTATGCATAATAACAATTTCCTCAGCAGTTGATACTATCAGTTCAAGTCAACCCATTGGAGGAAATCAGACGCTGGTTTCAGCAGATGGGAGCTTTGAGCTGGGTTTCTTCAGCGGTGACAATCCTGACAGGCGATATCTGGGCATCTGGTTTAAGAAAATACCTACCATGACTGTGGTGTGGGTTGCAAACAGAGAAGTCCCTCTAACCAACGCATCAGGTACCTTGACCGTCACTAACCAGGGAGTTCTCACCCTTCTCAATCATAACAAGTCCATCATTTGGTCTTCGCCAGCATCAAGATCTGTGCAGAACCCAATTGCCCAGCTCCAGAACACAGGAAATCTGGTGGTCAGAGATGCAAATGACAACAACCCAGAAAACTTCCTGTGGCAGAGTTTTGACTACCCATCTAATACATTTCTACCAGGATTCAAGTTGGGGAAAGACCTAACCACGGGTTTCGATAGGTTCCTGACATCATGGAAGAGCCCTGGAGATCCTTCACCTGGTAATTATACTTACAGGCTGAATCCCAATGGATATCCACAGTTACTTGTGTCACAAGGCTCAGCCATCAAGTACAGCACAGGGCCTTGGAATGGTTTCAGGTTCTCCGGAACACCTAATCTGAACGAAAACTCAATATACAGCTATGGTTTTGTTCTCAATGACAAGGAGATGTACTACAGCTATGAGCTGCTGAACAGCTCAGTCCTCTCGAGTATGATTTTGAGCTCGAATGGTATCATTCAGCGCTATGTGTGGATTGATAGGACACAAGGTTGGCAAGTGTACCTGACTGTACCCATAGATACTTGTGACACTTATGGACTGTGTGGTTCCTATGGCAGCTGTAATGTTGTCAACTCTCCTATATGTCAGTGCATGAATGGTTTTGTGCCAAAAAATCTTCAAGAATGGGACAGGACGGATTGGTCTAACGGGTGCGTAAGGAGGACTTCTTTGAACTGCAGTGAAGATATTTTCTTGAAGTATTCTCCTATAAAGTTACCGGATACACAGAGATCCTGGTATAATACAACCATGAACCTCGAGGAGTGTAAGGCAGCGTGCAAGAAAAACTGCACTTGCACAGCTTATGCTACTTTAAATATCAGAGAAGGAAGTGGATGCTTGCTGTGGTTTGGAGATCTGGTTGATGTAAGAGTCTACAGTGAAAACGGGCAAGATCTTTACGTAAGGATGGCCGCCGCAGAAGCAGGTAACTGTACATGCTCTATTTAGTTATGCAAAAATCAACAAAACATTGAAGAAACAATTAGTTCTCCTAATGTTTGAAGTGATATTAAATTCATAGCATTGTGTTTGATACAAGGAAATTAAGAATTAT
This sequence comes from Geranium brycei, assembly GCA_036897365.1. Taxonomy (NCBI): domain Eukaryota; kingdom Viridiplantae; phylum Streptophyta; class Magnoliopsida; order Geraniales; family Geraniaceae; genus Geranium; species Geranium brycei. Next base: position 15,821 of record JAYMTP010001597.1, read on the forward strand.
CATTCCTGACCTTTTTTTGCTTGTGATGCTGAACTCAGGTATACTTGAATTCAAACACAAGCAGAAGAAATGGCAAGTTATCATAGTTAGCTCAGTCGCGGGGGTGCTGATATTTGTTCTGGGTTTGATCACGTACATTTTGAACAAGAAAGGTCTATGTAGACGAGGTAAATAACAAAACCAAACCTATATAACAAATTCAGCACATAGTTGTTGCCAGTAACAGTTGAAAATGCATGCATAAGTCCATTACCGTGATTGACTGACCACCATCTCTTGATTGACACAGTGAAACTATGTATAAACATATTAGAAATGTATGTGCACTAGAATATGTAATCAATCTAGTTCTCGTTCAATAATGATCATTGCTTTACAGTGGTAAAAGTTTACAATTCAGGAGGCTCCAACACTGAAAACCAGAAGGAAGATCTTGAGCTACCATTGTTTGACTTTCTGACAATAGCTGCTGCGGCTAACAACTTTTCAGAGGAGAATAAGCTTGGGGAGGGAGGTTTTGGACCTGTCTACAAGGTAATATTCCGTGCACTTCTAGGTAGCTTCAACTGAAATGTAAATAATACTACACAAAAAGAAAAGTATTTATACTAGTCGTGACCATGATTTTCAGGGTGTGCTGAGAGATGGCCAAGAAATAGCTGTGAAAAAGCTATCAAGTAGTTCAAATCAAGGAATCAGCGAGTTCAAGAACGAAGTAACATGTATAGCAAAACTTCAGCACAGGAACCTCGTGAAGCTTCTGGGTTATTGCATTCAAGAAGAGAAGATGCTTTTATATGAATACATGCCCAACAAAAGCTTAGACTTCTTTATCTTTGGTTTGGCTTTCGCAACACCTTATTCTATTTATGATAAAGAACTTTCAACAGCAGTAGGTAATGACTTTGATATAAAACAATTGCAGATCAAACACAAAGGAAGTTACTAAATTGGAATATGCGCTTTAACATTATTAATGGAATTGCTAGGGGCCTTTTGTATCTTCACCAAGATTCAAGACTCAGAGTCATTCATAGGGATCTCAAAGCTAGTAATGTGTTACTCGATCACGAGATGAATCCAAAAATCTCAGACTTTGGCACTGCTAGAAGCTTTGGAGGAAATGAAACTCAAGCAATTACCGACAAAGTGGTTGGAACCTAGTAAGAATCTTTCAACTTGAAATTTTGAAATTTGTTCATAAGGCTTCTATTTTTCATTAGTTAATTTGGTGTGTTATGTAATTTTGTGCAGTGGTTACATGTCTCCTGAGTACGCAATTGACGGGAATTTCTCTACAAAGTCTGATGTCTTTAGCTATGGTGTTTTGCTGCTAGAGATCGTTGCAGGGCAGAAAAATAGGGGATTCTATCATCCAGACCACCGCCTAAATCTCCTTGGCCATGTAAGTGTTTGCACAAATGATCTTTTCTTTGATATTGAAACACAAAACTGAAAAGTTGGTTTTAAATTTTAGGCATGGAAACTCTTCAATGAAGGCAGGACCTTGGAACTGATTGATGAATTGATAGATGGGTCGTGCAATCTATCAGAAGCATTAAGATCAATCCATGTTGGTCTACTATGTGTGCAGAGAAGCCCAGAGGAGAGGCCAAGTATGTCATATGCTGTAATGTTGTTAACGAGTGACATCACATTGCCTCAGCCCAAAGAACCTGGTTTTTTCAACGAACGAGAACTGTTTCCTCAAAAGGATTCCTTGTTAAGCATACAAGCATTGCTTGAAGATGATAAAATGACCACCACAATGTTAACTGGTCGATAGCATATTTTTCATGCAATGGAAAATGTTTTGCAAAGATGTAACAGGTGCAAATTTTGATACTGTATACACTTTGAGAAGGATAAAAACTCTATACTGTAATATTGAAACTCCAAGTTCGGTAAATGGTTTGTATTTGAACTAGAATTGGAAGAAAATGCGGACATTTGTAAATGTTAGCCATTTAATCAAGGAAATATAACAATTCGTACCCGTGGTTGTATCGCAATTGGCATTTCATGGCTGCTCCTTCATGCTCCATTTATTCTTTGGTTTGCTTTCATGAATCCATGCCCAAATAAAGCTTGAACTTCAGTTTTGTTTTAGCTTATTGATACTATCTTCTTATGCTTAGCTACCTGCACAAAATAAATACGCTGCCCAAGTTCCAAAGGCTTTCATAACATTGATATTCAAAGTGAAAGAAACTTCATAACAAATTATTTCTTGGCGTTGGAAGAAAACACTTCACAGTTCATCAAGAATAACATGAACAACAGCAAAACATACTCCGCGCACCACCATGACAATTGATAGCCAAAGGATAAAATATGTCATTAAGATTGTGCATCATCCCATTACACAAATAGATGATTTTTTATGCGAAACATAAAGAGCCTGGTTTTTTCACTGAAAGATACATTTTTGAAGCAGATTCAACATCAGTCATCAGTCACTAGTAGCAACAAGATATGTAAAGGTTGAAATTTCACAGCATTCAAAGATTGGCACATTAAAATGGTTACAGAACATCAAAATAGTGCAAATGTTCATTCAAGCATTTCGTCGAACACTTTGTGGGCAACTATAAGAAAACCGTGTGGCTACTGCCCAATATCCTTTTCCGACACAGTTGGGTTTAGTTGGATTTGGTGTGACGTCTGAAGTTCAAATACCATGAATGAAGAAAGGGAAAATTGCAACTCCTATCTGTCTATTAGAAATCTGTTGCAATTCCTATCCTTTGGAGTAACAATGTGGCATTTCCTATCCATCTCACTACTTAATGACTGCAACAAAAGGATGGAGTTAAAATAGCGGGTGAATAGACAAGAAAGCCCTTAAAACAAGCGAGACCTCCTAATGTTTAATTTCCTTGTCTTTCCTTTCACTCATTCACTCCAGACAAGCTTTGAGCTAGGTTCCAGAGGAACTATAATCACCAGAATTCAGTCATCAAATCAACCGAAATGTGAAGTTTGAACATGAATGGTACAGTGGGATGGCTTTGGGTCCTCTTGTTGTGGGCTCTACTACTCCTTGTGTGCTCTCTTCTTCTGCAGCCTCTTTGGATGATCCAAATGTTCTTCTTGCGGACTTTTTTGGGAAGTCCAAGACTAATCTTCGGGTTTGAGGCTCACATTGCCCGCCATCACTCTGATGGCTTTTCCTTGCCCAGTTATGTATCTTTCTATGGGCCTCAGGCTGAATCATCTTGGGATCATAGTTCTGGGTCATTCTCCGAGTCTCCATATCTTTGATCCTCCAAAGAGAGCGTCATCAGAACGTAGCAACTCTACAAGGGATAGTGAACAAGTTATATCCATTCCCTACAACTGTGAGATGCCAATAACCAATAATGCAATCTCACTTCCGACCACCATATGAATCCGCTACCTTATAATTTTCATTTTTTCCAACTTCATTCCCCTCATCTCTCATTGAACTAACCATTGAAGGACAATTCTACGCAACATGACAGGCATTTAGCTATGATGTTTTGTTCATACAGGGAATTCTATCATCTAGAGGCATTAATCTTCTTTGTCGTGCTATGTTACGGTTTTAAGTTTTTCAAGTTGACTTCTGTATAGTCTACTGTAAGAGTCAACATCAATCCCATGCAGGTCTGCTATGTGTACAAGGATTTCCAGTATTAAGCACTCAAATTACATACCCTCGGAATAAAAAAGAGCCTTGTTATATTTCACTGGAAAATCACACTTTTCATCGAGCAGTCAAAATATTAATGAAATCTCTTTTTCCTTGAGCAAAAGAAATTATGATGATCGTGCAAAATGATCATTAGAATCACTTCGTGGAATAAAACAGCATGCTGCAACTAAGAGACGCGAACTAAAAGTGATAGTTAAATGGCATGACATAGCTAGAGCATGTAGCAAGAGAAACAACTAAATACTGTAATTTTCATGTTTTTAACCTAAAAAGTTAAGATGCTACTTAGACAACTCAACTAAGTATTATCAACCACTCTCAAATTTGGCATTCATGTTCAAATCTAATGTTAATTATATTGTCCTTATACTTGAATCAAAATATCTCTAAGTTCAGAAAGTCAATTCTGCAATAAGATATATGAAATAAGCAGGAAGGTTCCTATTATAGCATTTCCATATAATAACAAAATATTCTTTTTTATAAATTCCACCAACAACTTTCACAAAATATTCTTAATACATACAAAAATACATCATAAGTACATCATCATTTAGATTTTGTGTACAATTGATTGATAGTTAAATATAGGGGAAATGACATTTTAATACACAAAAACTTTACGTTTCTAATTTTGATACACTCAAGTATTAGGATACCAACTCGACTAAAAGCTTAAGCTAATAGTTGAATGACCAATTATAGTTTTTTTTATCAGCTAAAGAATGAAACTTTATTGATGAAACCATCTAAAATTTTCAAGATGGAAAAATAAGCTGGCCAAGTACATCAACAAAAAAGAAAAGAACAAAAAGAGAACAGAGAACAGAACAAATAGAGAATACACCGAGAAAATAAGAACAACACGAATCCAGGGAAATCATCGATTTGAGTTGAGCTTCTCTAATCATCGATTATAGTTTTATACTCTAACACGTTCTCATAGACAAACTGTTAACTTGTATCCGCGAGTTACTGCACATCTAATATCATATTAGAAGACCAAGTCAACTAAAAGCTCAAACTGATAACTGAAAGATCAATTATAGTTTTATATTCTAACATATTACTTTTTGCCAAAAAATTTCCATCCACTTACAGTAAAGGCGAATGTTTCTTTCCTATATCTATAAAACACATCAAGAATATTGATAAAGTCTAAGATATGTGATGAGAGCAATAACATAAAAGTTAGGTGATAGTTGATTCATGTACTCTTAATCAAACTGTTCCATACCATCTGCAACTAATAATACAGGACAAAACTAAAACAACCATGATTATTAGCTGTATAACCCATAATCTCAAAGAATACAATTGTTAAGAGTGTAAACTAATGAATGAAACTTCAACTATCGACTTAAGTTCTTAATCATAATCAGTTTGATCTTGTACAGAATGGAATTATACTCTGGTAACCTAGTGACAGTAAATTTAAATTCTGCTGCTTGCAAAAACCGCAACAGCTCGTGTATGATACAAATATGCATGAGCTAATGAACTTATACATGAGGGGAGTACAAATCTAAAATATTAATTGGGTCATCGTCTAGCAGCCTAAGTTGCTCAAGGTTTCAATTGAGTTTGTAACTATACAAATATGATTGACTCATGACGCTGAGATAGTAGTCCATAACAACAATACAAGACTAAAATAAAGACAAATGAACTATGCTGGCCTTGAATATCCACGGAAGCTGCAAAGCAGAAACCTTCCTGTCCCATGGATGGAAGAAATGAGTTTGGTCAGTCCTACAAACACAAGGAAGAAATAAATGGCATGTTCAGATAAGTAATGTGTCATTAACAGGCTACAAGGAAAAGTATGTCGATTCACACGAAAGTTGAAGTTACAAGTTTTCAACTATATATAAGTCCATAGGACAAGAAGTAATAGAGAATCCTTTGAAATAAATAATACAAGTGTTAAATCAATTATACCAACCAAACCAAGTACTAAAAATCTCCCACTTCTGTGTTGTAAGGAAAACCATGAAAGGCTTTGCTGCACTTGTTTCTTTCTCATCTTTGTTATGCATAATAACAATTTCCTCAGCACTTGATACCATCAGTTCAATTCAAATCATTGAAGGCAATCAGACGCTGGTTTCAGCAGATGAGAGCTTTGAACTGGGTTTCTTCAGCGGTGACAATCCTGACAGGCGATATCTGGGCATCTGGTACAAGAAACTACCTACCATGACTGTGGTATGGGTTGCAAACAGAGAAGTTCCTCTCACCAACGCAGCAGGTACCTTGAACGTCACTAACCAGGGAGTTCTCACCCTCCTCAATCATAACCAGACAATTGTTTGGTCTTCGTCAGCATCAAGATCTGTGCATAACCCAGTTGTACAGCTCCTCAACACAGGAAATCTGGTGGTCAGAGATGCAAATGACAACGACCCCGAAAACTTCCTGTGGCAGAGCTTTGACTACCCATCTGATACATTTCTACCAGGATTCAAGTTGGGAAGAGTCCTAGCCACGGGTTTCGATAGGTTCCTGACATCATGGAAGAGCCCTGGAGATCCTTCACTGGGTGATTATACTTACAGACTGAATCCCAATGGCTATCCACAGCTACTCGTGTCACAAGGCTCGGCCATCAAGTTCAGCACAGGGCCTTGGAATGGTCTAAGGTTCTCCGGAACACCTAATCTGAACAAAAACCCAATATACAACTATGGTTTTGTTCTCAATGACAAAGAGATGTACTACAGCTATGAGCTGCTGAACAGCTCAGTCCTCTCGAGTTTGGTTTTGAGCTCGAATGGTATCGTTCAGCGCTACGTGTGGATTGATAGGACACAAGGTTGGCAAGTGTACCTGACTGCACCCATAGATACTTGTGACACTTACGAACTGTGCGGTTCTTATGGCAGCTGTAATGTTGTCAGCTCTCCTGTATGTCAGTGCATGAATGGTTTCGTGCCAAAAAATCTTCAAGAATGGGACAGGGCGGATTGGTCTAACGGGTGCGTGAGGAGGATTTCTTTGAACTGCAGTGAAGATATTTTCATGAAGTATTCTCATATAAGGTTACCTGATACACAGAGATCCTGGTACAATACAACCATGAACCTCGAGGAATGTAAGGCGACATGCAAGAAAAACTGCACTTGCACAGCTTATGCTACTCTAAATATCAGAGGAGGAAGTGGATGTTTGCTGTGGTTCGGAGATCTGTTAGATGTCAGAGTCTACAATGAAAACGGGCAACACCTTTACGTAAGGATGGCCGCCTCAGAAGCAGGTAATGGTACAACAAAAAAATTGAAGAAAAAATTAGTTCTCCTAATGTTTGAATTTGAAGTTATATTAAATTCATAGCACTGTGTTCTTCTGACTTTTTTTCTTCTGTTTTCCCACTAATTCTGCTTGTGATGCTGAACTCAGGTATACTTGAATCCAAACACGACAAGAAGAAACGGCGGGTAATCATAGTGAGTTCAGTAGCCGGGGTGCTGATATTTGTCATAGGTTTGATCCTGTACATTTTGAACAAGAAAGGTCTATGTAGACGAGGTAAATAACAAAACCAAACCTATATAACAAATTCATGACATAGTTGTTACAAGGGTTGTAAATGCACGCATATGTGCATTACCATGATTGACTGGCTCCATCTCAACGAAACTATGTATAAACATATTAGAAATGCATGTGCACTAGAATATGCAATCACTCTAATTTCTGTTCGGTAAAAGTTTACAATTCAGGAGGGTCCAACACGGAAAACCAGAAGGAAGATCTTGAACTGCCATTGTTTGACTTTCTGACAATAGCTGCTGCG
>JAYMTP010001598.1:0-23288 GCA_036897365.1 Geranium brycei
GACACACTTAATAACATTAGATGAAATTACGCTTGACTTATTACCACAACACAATGATAATAAAATGTCGATTTTATTGCTACTAACAGAAGATAAAACGTTTACATATCGATTGGGCTAAAGCACATTTCTTACATGCACCGGGTACCAAACATTCCACCATTTTACACAAACATTACACCCGTCCAAAACATTCCACCATTTTGTACAAACATTCCACCGGTTCAGGCAGTTTGAACATCCCGATTTGTACTTGATTTCTCCTCTATTTGTATATTTTTGAATTTAAATAGATTTTATAATAAAAGTTTTTTTTTGTCGCTGATAATTAAGATATTAAAGTGGTACAATATAAAATATATTATTAAGTATAAAATATGTGTGTTAAATAAAAGATTAAAATGAGTTGTTGTAGCAAGAAAAAGGTGATGAAATAAGACCAGATTGGTGGGTAGATGACCAAAATTATTGAAGTGTGAATATAAAAAGAAGCGTAGAGTAACCAGAAATTCAGTCTTCATTGTTCCTACCTGTCTTCTTAAGTGTTGGGGTTCATCAGCAAAAGCAGTCTTATTAGATCTTGAAAAGTATTTAGTATGATAATCAAATTACATAATAATGATATTGTTATTATTATTGGTCTGACTCTGACCAAATTGAATAAAATATATAGTACTAACAAGACTAGCTAACTTCTTTTAATGCACTAGCTGTTCCATTTCAATGGATATGGTTTTTCTTTTATTTTCTTAGTTTTCATCATACCCACCCAAACACCTGTAATAAATTACATGCAAAATTACAAAATCCTTGAGGTTGCATGATCCATCCATCTTATCCACACCTCTGTTCTCATCCCCATACAATATCACTCTTAATATTTACATACAAATCTATCCGACATAAGACTATTTTAGTAAGTGATAAAATTTTTAATTTGACCGGATTTAAGTGTTACTGAACAATATAACGAATAAAAGATGACATGATTAAATCTACTTCATTTTCGTTTTTAAGAGAGTATAAAATTTATGAATCTCATGAAGACTAGCATTTTGATTTATCAAGATAAGAATGAAAATTACAAAATTAATCATATGATTATCATATAAAATTATAATGTTTTGAAATTGTATTATTAAATTTTAACTCCTGGTTAAAAATGCATACTGCTTTTATAGTTATTATTTATAAACGCTTTGAGGGAGCACAGTTCTGTTAAAATTTGATATGATTAAAAGTTATAATTTGTCTACTTTATTATAATTTGATTTATTTAGTAATACATGTATTTTCAAACGATTTTACAAAGGCACAATTCATAAGAGTATGTATAATCATTGACCCATAAACATATAAATTTATTGTGATTCATCAAAATTTTACTCACTAATTAAGAGACGAATACAAGTGAATGTGTCCCATCTAATTTTCCAAATAATTTATAAAGATGGAGCAGTTAAAAATGCGTTGTGCTAAGCATTCTATTATTTTTTTGAGATAAAATAGAAACAAAAGTTACAATTATATAATAAAATAAATAGTCATATTAATATGATATGAATGAGTTTTTATATAATGGAAAGTTGCGAGATTGGGCTCAATGGGCGTCGGAGAAAGAGAAGAAGGCAAAAGAGAATTGGGCAGTCAAACATGGAGTGTCAAAACAAACAAAACACACATACAATACAAGTAATAAATAATCAATTCAAATAAAAAAATACAGAATAATTGAAATAGCAAATAAAAAATAAAAAATAAAAAACAGAACAGTAACCTGTGCCCATCTCTCACGCCTCTCCTCGCTAAAAACAAACCCCCAAAACCTCTCTCAGTATAAAAATTCTCTCACCATCCCCATTTCGATCAAAGCCCAAATCTTCAAATCTGGGTTCGATCCTTCTGGGTTTGATGAGAAACTGAAGAAACAAAAAATGGGTATTAAATTCCTGAGCCTCCAGATGATTCCATGGTGCTTCCACCTGATGGGCACACACATGTCCTGCCTCCACCTCCGCCCCGACCGGGAACCGGACCCGCCGGTCGCCGGCGGCACCATCAAGCTCATCAAATCCGACGGCGTCGTCAAGACCTACGACCGCCCGGTCCTCGTCTCGGATCTCATGTCGGAGTTCCCGAAGCACCTCGTCTGCCGGTCCGATTCCTTCTACATCGGCCGGAAAATCCCGTCCCTGTCGGAGCACGACCGGTTACAGATCGGGCAGAAGTACTTCCTCCTCCCCAACCACTTCTTCCAGTCGGTCCTCTCCTTCGTCACCGTCGCCTCCTTCGCCGCCACCGCCGCGGCGGCCAAGAGGAGTGCCGCGGCGGCGAGGAAGGCTCCGGCGGCGTGCCAGCCGTTCGATATCCAGAAGACCCCATCTGGGTGCCTGAGGATCCGGGTCTCCGACGAGTTCATAGCCCAGTTGATGGAGGAGGAGGAGGAGGAGGAGCACGGCGGCGTCGCCGGCAGGGTGTGCACGACGGCGCAGCTGCAGAGGGATTATACTTTGCTGGTGGGTTCGAGGCAGTGGAAGCCGAAGCTGGAGACGATCAAGGAATCGGAGAAGAAGAAGAGGAGGAGGTTTGGTGCTTCTTTTAAGAGGAAGAAAACAACCCAGAAAGCTCAGTGCCATAATAACCAGAGATCTTCTTCTTCTTCGTCATCTTCTTCGTCTTTGGCTCATGAAGTTAGTGGTGTTAAGGGTTGTTCCAAATCGAAGATCAAGGGCAAGTCGAGGAAATGACGACGGTGATTTTTGTTTTCTCATACAAATTGATGTAAAAGTGGTTGTAGTTAATTAGACACAGAATGAATTCAAGAGAAAGTAGATTGGAGGCTCTCTTATCAATTTTGGGGTTTTGCTGAATTTCTGTGAAAAATTGTGAATCATAAACATAATTACAATAATTGCTTACCAGGTAATGCCCTTGAAAAATTAGTTAATTTTTCATTAGTCTCTTGAACGTTTTTTAGAACAATGATCTCAAGCAGTCAAGATAAGGTGAGATAAACTGATTAGTCGATTAATCAAATAACTTTTTTGTTAAACCTACAAACTCTAATCTGTTCGACTAGCTAGACGTTATCTTATTTTTAGCCCGGGTGAGAGTGTTGAAGCTTCTAAACAATGTTGTGAAAAAAACGTAAAGCACTTTTCAAGCAGAAACGATCTATTAGGGGTAATCGAAAATACAATTAGATTAAATAATTAACTTGGGTATTAATATAACAACATTGTGATGATAAACAAATTATACAATACTTGAAACATTGGTATTAATTGGTTGTATTTGGAGCAGTAGAAGGGTGAATGATTGAAGAGAGAGGTGTGTGATGAGGAGGGGGAGACGTGGCGGGAGGTGATTGGTTGGGTGGTGGGGCAATTGAAATTGGGCATTGCATTGGGTATGGGTAATAATACTGTTTTGGTCAGGCCAAGACTGTGTGTGTTAATGGAATGGAGAAGGAAATGACAAAGTAACAGTCAAAGATGGTCAGCTTTCTGATTCTACATTTCCAATTCCTAAAATACACACACCCTCACTTGGACCACCTCCTCTCTTCTCTTCTCTTCTCTTCTCTTCTCTTTTTACTTAACGTGCGCCGTCTTATAGGGCCACTTTTATTCTATTCAATTCTCTTCTTATTTCTTGTTTCTTCCCAACCCATCTCTACTCTACATGTCAATATTTCATAATTCTAAATTATTACTTTTTAACTATAATGAATTGAACTAATCCAATTGAAAAAGAGATACAAAATGTAATTGTCATTTTTAATTTTTAATATGCAAGTTTTGTAATTCATAACAATAATAAACTGTGAAGTAGTAGATCATATATCTCAAATTGTTACATCACATAAATTTAAAAAAAATGAGAGTATAGGGATGTAAATTGGTAATTACCCCTAGTTATAATATTATATTAGTGGTCAATTATTTAGCCTGTTCCGAATTTACAGCTGCAGTCTATTATTCCGAATCTAAAAGTGGTCCTAAACTTCCAATGCTTGTCTTTGGGTTAATGACAGTTCAACACTGGAACTGGTGAAAGCAACAAGAAACAGATTATAAACCTGAAGACGAAATAATTGATGGAACTAATGCAATTTCCTTTGGCTCAACCGCCCGCCCAAGGCTGTTGTTCCTATGTTCAACCATACCCCTATGTATATGCCCAGTCGTCCAATACAGAGCACAGAACAGAACCAGCTAAGCTAAGCTAAGCTAAGCTAAGCTTTAATGGTCACAACAAGACCTACAAAAGCTCATTAACATGTATCAATTAGTCAGTCGTATATGAATAGCTGGATTAAGACATGGCTAATACTACCAAACATTTCATTACATAATGACATAATGAAGTTTAAATGTAGGAGGAAACAGTTTTGGAGAAAAACAATAATAGGTTTTGTGCTTAACTCTGCAGCATTTTTTATTGCCTTCACCGTGCAAGGCGGTGCCTGATCACGCCTTGCTCTTCGTCCAACTCGAAATGAGCTCTAGAAAACTGACTGCTCGTGAAAAAGGGCCGCAGATCATAGATTTCGTACTCCTGTGCCTGTGTTTTTTGAATTGAAATGGGAAGGTGAGTTACATGCTATCATTGTAGAGTTTAGTTGTGACTTGTGAGAATCAACTGGTGTGAAAGAAAGTGGATTGAAGATTCCATTACCTTGCTCTGCAATTCTTCTATTTTCACGTTGATATTGGTAAGTCCCGAAGTGTTTCCAGAAACAATTTCTTCAAAATGCAGTGCATTCTTCACAATATCTCTTAGAAGACGGAGTAGCAGATCGTTGAAATCCTTTTTGAAGGTCATATACTTTTTGAAGCTCTGCAACATAGTTCCAAATGCATCTCAACACAAAGGAGTATTGTTTAAACTTAGTAAATGCTATATGGTAATATGAAGTATTATCCTAATCACATGAGGTAAAATAAAGTTGCTCCAGAACTACAAGTATTCATCACAGGGCTAACAAAGATTTAGTGATTGTGATGATCAGCATGTAATGCATTCACATTGATACAGGCTTCAATAGCTATAGGAATTGGGATGATGGATTGTAAAAATACCTTCTGAAGAGCTTTCTGCACCCCAAACTTTTGTGTTGAGATGAATGAATCGAGTAGGACCCTAATTGCCATGTCCACGTCTTCTTGATTGACGTGCTGTCTGAGGTGCATTCTGGCATGTGCTTCAGACATTCGTATCATCGACTCTATGTGCCTCACTGCTATTGGAACTCCTTGTCCATGCTACACAACAACAACAAATGATGACAATCATGAGATTATTTGTATGAGTAATGCCACGGCCAAATTTCATGCTTAAGTGAAGTACATTATTGGAAGTAAATGTGTATCCAAAACTTACAGATGATTCTCTCCGCAGCTCAGCGTAAACATGGGTGAGCTTATCTAGATCAGCATCATGCAACCTCGGGAATACGTTCAACTTGGCATAGGTTAAGTACTTCTTTAGGAGATCTTGAGGAATTATCTATAAGAAAAAAAGTGCCTATTTAAGAGGACATACATATAGCTGGACGTGAGACTCAGCAAATTGACTGGACTTGAGAATAGTACCTCAGAATCAACTGGCATCCCAGATGCCTGATCATCATCGTCTTGGGATTCACCCAAGGACTTCTCCTCTACGTGAGAACCTTTAGCTTGTGACTTGAAATGACTGTCAACTACAAACTTAGCCAGCATCTCATCAGTGACAGGGTCAACCACATCCTGCAATTTATCAATGTAAAGCTCATTAGAAAACAATTACTATAAATGTGAACAAAGAACTGAAGAAGAGAAGGTTGAAGAATGACCTTAACAACACAGAGGACATCAAAACGTGAAATGATAGGATCTGTCAATTCAACATTTTGTGTGAATGTTTTTGAGGAGTCGTACCTGGGAGTAAGAATACAGGGTTAGTATACAAATATCGCAGAACACAGAATGAACCATCCCATATGATTGGATATTGGACCAAATAACATTGTGCAGGGTGTAAGAAATTTTAATGTTGGAACAAAGTGAGCCAGTTACCTTAGTGAATTCAAAATATAAAAAAATGAGGACCCTGAACTATCCCATGGAGTATGGAGCATATGTGAAATGTATAATATACAAATTGCATGCATTTGTGAAATGTATAATATACAAATGAATGAGCAGATTTAATTACTTTCAAAATAACTCAGATCATCAATCAACATAATTTCCTATTTTCATTTAATGTGCTCACTTATATACACGCATTTTCTTGCATACCTTCCTCCAACTGGATTTGCGGCAGCGATCACAGAGCAGCGTGCCTGGAGAGAGGTGACAATTCCAGCTTTGGATATGCTAATACTCTGCTGTTCCATTGCTTCATGGATACTCACCCTGAAAAATATATATACTAATGCCAATGAGAACCAATAATGTATGCGGTGAGAAGGAAACTGCTCACACCAGAAAATTCTATAGATGTATAAATAAGGGTTTCCTTACCTGTCTTGATCATTCATCTTGTCAAATTCATCAATAAGACAAATTCCTTTATCAGCTAGGACAAGGGCCCCTCCTTCAAGGGTCCACTCTCGTGTGACAGGGTCCTTGTGAACAGCTGCCGTAAGCCCTACAGCAGAAGCACCCTTGCCAGTAGTATAAACAGCCCTTTGCCCAGTCTTTTCAACATACCTTCATAAGAGTTTTTGAGTATTAACGCATGACAAGACTTACTGTTCCAGAAAATGAATAGAGTGGCACTTACTTGAGAAACTGTGATTTAGCTGTGCCTGGATCACCTAGTAAAAGCACATTTATGTCACCTCGCAATCGGTGCTTCCCTTCAACATTTTTTTCCTGGCCCCCAAACATAGCTAGGGCTATTGCAGTTTTAATGTCCTCGTGTCCATAGATTGACGGGGCAATTGACTTAACAATCTGAAAGTGTAGTTCCAGAACATTAATTCAAGATGATATTACAGGAAATTGGTTGACAAAGAAGTGTTTTCGATAACAAACCCTTTCTCCTATTCTGGGATCCTTGGCTAATTTTTCAATTTCTTCTTTATCTTCCTGAGTAAGTTTGTAAGCAGAACAGAGGTCCTGTTTCTTGGTAACATAATTAGTTTCAACCACAGTTGCAAATACTGGAAACCCATTCTTGGTATTTAAGGACAAGTCAAAATTGTTTGTGTAAACACCTGTAACTTCCTGAAATATTTGTAATGGAACATTAATTAGAATCATAGAGTAATAGCTACATCTTGAGGTAAGTAAGATATTACAGGACCAGAGGAACATACAATCTCTTCTCCAGGGCGGGCACAATCTATCAAATCATTCAACAGTATCACTTCCTTGTATCTTGGAAGGCGACCTGCAGGAACAATTCCAGGGCGGGGAAATGGGTTGCTTCAAATTCCCGTACATGACGATGGCGAGCTCCGGCGAGTTCCGGCGAGCATCGGCAGCGGCGAGGAGGGAGAGGTCGGCCGGCGAAGTCGGTCGGAGGGTCGATGTTGGATTGCTCAGTGGTGTTGCAGAGACAAAGAAGAGAGAGACCAAAGACATGGTTTTGAAAATTTGAAACCAAACCAAGGGTATTTTCGTCTTTTTACTTTAAAAATTAACTGAAAAATTAACGGTTCTTGCTATCTGTCCTTTTTTGATATTTCGGGGGCTAGATATCCACTTTTAAAAATGGGTGTAGTTAGGTGTCTTTTGACCAAACTTGAATATGACTAGATGTACTTTACCCTAATTCTAATTGACAACGTATTATTTTACTTTTGTAGAGAAAGATCATATGTATAAGTTATTTTACATTTGACGATTATGATATAGTTCGAGTTACTTACTAGGCTTGTTGTAAGGCTTAAAAACTTGAAATAGTGTTTTTCTTTTGACCAACAAAGTCTGAGTGAACCCTAATTTCGATTCTTCCATAATCATATAATTGTATGGAAAAAAATTTAAATTTACACCAGAATACTAATATTTAAGAGAAACGAAATGTACTCAAAGCTTTTCTTAACACAAGTACATCAAACTTTAAATTGTCTTTTTTAATTCATTCAGATTCTCATTTTTTATCCTTATAAGCGCTCAAAAGCACAACTAAATATGAAAATCTAAATGGGCAAGAAAGATAAAAGAAAAACTTAAAACTAAGACAAATGTATCTTACTGAAAAGAGACTCAATCGAACCTCTTCAGCCGCCGCCTAGTCATCCTTTTCCTTTCTCGCGCATTTTCTCAGCAGCCAAACAGACTCTCCCACCATGAGCCCCGCACACCTCGCTTTCAACTGTCCAGTCTCTCCGTCGACCAATCTCCGCCGTTCGATCAATCCGATCCGGCCAGCTTCTCGAATCGGCGGCCGGAAACCAGTCGCCGCATGCCTCAACGTGGAGGTCCAAGCGCCGGAGAAGATTGGGGCGGTGGGTGTAGCGAAGAGCAAGGAGGTAATGGAGGCGGAGTCGAAGGTCCTGGTGGGGACGTACGCGAGAACGCCGCTCGTGCTCGTCAGTGGCAAGGGCTGTAAATTGTACGACGTCGAGGGGCGAGAGTATCTGGACCTGACCTCAGGAATTGCTGTGAACGCGCTTGGCCATGGAGATGAGGATTGGGTCAAGGCCGTGGTGGAGCAGGCCAATACTCTCACTCATGTCAGCAATGTCTATTACTCGCTCCCTCAGGTATATGTGCTTCTGTTTGGTTGTTGAGAAAATGTGGAGAAATGGAAGAAACTTAGGGATTGTTGGGCTGATGGGTCTCTGTCCACAAAAAGAGTTGGCTTTCAAAATATTTGCTTTCAAGCATGATCCTAATTTCAATGATCTTAGCTTTGGAGGGCAATCCGCATTTTGATTTCAATGATCCTAATTTCCACATTGACCAGATATTGCTTAATCAGAGCACATCATAATTTGGTGGCGAAAATAAGATAAAAATATGTTCTTTAAGGATGACTTTTGTTATTTGTCTTGATACACTTGTTCCCTTGCACACATCAATATGGGTGAATGTGTGACATCCATTGTAGCCATGACGCAAACCCTCTCGCCGTTTTGAGAATAGAATTATTCATTCATTCATAAAATTTTAGTTTTTAACAGCTCAAATAAGAGCTACCCTTCTTGTGATAGGTTATATCTTTAGTTACTAATAGTAAATATTCATTTCAAGAAAAATGGGATTAAGCCTTTGTGGATGTCTGTGACATGAACCGAGCCAGTAAAGACCTGTAGATTATGACTATAGGTTGAGAAGGTTTGTTCTTTTTATATTTTGACTAGTTACCTTCGGCGAGGGTACACGCTTATATATGAGTTGGATGTGGGACTTGGGATGCCTGGATTTGGAATTCTTTTGTTCCTTGAGGTTTCAATATGTTTATATCTGACCGACACAAGTACTTCCAGTTCAGCACCGACTTTTGTAGTTAAAGATAGCAAGTCCTGGTTCAGAATAGACTATAAACATCACCATATAAACTAGTTTGAGAAATATGTTATTTAAATTGAACACGGTTTTGATCATAAGATTTTTTTTCTGCTGTTTCTCTTGTTACCCAGGCAGCTGGTTTCTTAACTATGTTTCCAATCTCTTCTCTGTTTCTTGGAAATCATTAATGATTTGGTTGCAGGTGGAGCTTGCTAAGCGCTTAGTGGCTTGCTCTTTTGCTGATCGTGTATTTTTCTCAAATACTGGTACCGAGGCTAATGAAGCTGCTATAAAATTTGCGAGGAAATATCAAAGACACTCTAACCCGGGCGCTAAAGAACCAGCCACGGATTTCGTATCATTTACGAATAGCTTCCATGGGAGGACAATGGGTGCTCTTGCTTTGACAAGCAAAGAGCATTATAGGTCCCCTTTTGAACCCGTCATGCCTGGAGTCACGTTTGTGGAGTATGGAAATATAGAAGCTACAAAACAGATTATTCAACCAGGGAAAACGGCTGCTGTCTTTGTCGAACCCATTCAAGGCGAAGGTGGCATATATAGTGCAACAAAGGAATTTTTACAATTCTTGCGTGGAGCATGTGATGATGCTGGGGCTCTCTTGGTATTCGATGAGGTAAGCACATTCATCTTGTTGTAGTTCACAAAGGTGTATAAATTAATTAGAGACAACCAAACTCATAAGAACAGAAGAAGGCTTTAGGTATTAGCTCTAAAATCTAAGAACATTTTGAAATATTGTATTCAGTATTTTCAACTGGAGTTGAGGATTTGAGTGTTTGGAAGAAAATAGGATAGTAAATTACAATTACGTTGAAAATAGACCTAGCTTATAGTCTTGAAGCTATTTTCGTGTTTGGTTGGGTTCTAGGAGTGGAGGGTTAGGAACTTATTGCCTGAGATTGCTTTTCACTGTCCTTATTTTTGTTCTACTTCTGCTTTGACTCCATATAATAACTAAACATGTTAGGTTATGCAAAATGTCAATTGCAACCCATTTCGCAGGTGCAATGTGGTTTAGGGCGAACCGGTTATCTGGGGGCTCACGAGGCCTATGGTGTATATCCAGACATAATGACACTAGCCAAGCCACTTGCTGGAGGCCTTCCCATCGGAGCTGTTCTGGTGACCGAAAAAGTTGCTGCCTCCATAAATTTCGGAGACCATGGAAGCACTTTTGCCGGAGCACCTCTCATATGCAATGCAGCCATCACCGTCCTGGATAAAATCTCGAAACCCAGTTTCTTGGCCAGTGTCTCCAAGAAAGGCGAGTACTTCAAAGAAATCTTGCATCAGAAGTTGGGAGGAAGCTCGCACGTCAAAGAAATTCGTGGCTTTGGGCTTATCATAGGGATCGAGTTAGATGTGCCCGCTACGCCCCTTGTGGATGCATGCCGAAATGCTGGCCTTCTGGTACTAACTGCAGGAAAAGGAAATGTGGTAAGGCTTGTGCCTCCATTGATCATTACAGAGCAAGAGTTGGATACAGCAGCCCAGATTTTATTCAAAGGGATGCCGGTGCTTGATGAGATTAATACAACTTAGGGGCAAGAAAATTACAGCTTTAAGTTAAATGTAGTGTTTCTATCTTTTCTACTTCTTAACATGTTTTAATAGGTTTGTAAGCAAATAATAGATTCTCATCAATG
Source organism: Geranium brycei (assembly GCA_036897365.1). Taxonomy (NCBI): domain Eukaryota; kingdom Viridiplantae; phylum Streptophyta; class Magnoliopsida; order Geraniales; family Geraniaceae; genus Geranium; species Geranium brycei. Next base: position 11,126 of record JAYMTP010001598.1, read on the forward strand.
AAGCTGAGTTTTACTTAAGTTGTGATTGTATTCCAGATTGTGTCGAAGGATATTCATACTCTTGGATCTCATAATCTATTATTAACCCTGAAGAGGGAAGGAATATAGATGGTATTTTAGCATAACATATTATGAAATTTATTTTATGGGGTCATCTATAATATCTAACCATCCTTAACACTATAACTCCATAAATACTTATTATAAAACTATACTGAGTAGAAATTAGTTTTATACTGACTCTCAATCCTTTTGACGCTACTTAGCTGTAGGGGATGACGCAGGTGCTAGGAGCTTCTCGATAGCAACTTCTGGATTGCATATACTTAGGATGGAAACTAACTTAGACTTGGTATAATTTTATGGTGATATTTATATATTTATGATGTTGCATTGGTAGAAATTATAGATAAATGAGGTGTTTAACTGGACATGTAGGAAGTACTGAAATGGTTTCTTAAGATTGATTGTGGATGACAAACTTACATTTCTATTACAATTAGGCTCCTTATATAGAGATCCTCGAACTTTTTCTCTTCCTTTTTCACTGATATTTTTTCTAAAAATTATACACGTATTTGACCTATTTTTCTTGCCATTTTTCCTTGTCGGTGATAATGGTTATCCTATCATTGTTGCATTTGCTTTTTCATTTTTTTCTTTGCTGCTACAGTTTTCTTTCTTTCCCCGTTGACCATGATGTTTTTTCTATTATTATTGAACGTGTTGTCTTTTCAGCTTTTTCATTTTTTTCTCTGCTAGTACAATATTCTATCTTTCCTTGTCAATCACGATTTTCTTCTGCATGCGCTATCTTTTCAGCCTTTTGTTGCTATATGATGTTATCTCCATACTTTTGTCGTCACTGCCTTCATGATGATTTTTTTTGTCCTACTTTTGTCGTCACTGCTTTCATGATGATTTTTTTTGTCCTCTGTTATGTCATCATTTTGGCTTCCGTCATGCCATGTTTCATTCATTATCTTCTGATAATCCATGTGCCTTCATGATGAAAAAAAATTTCATCAACGAAGTTGAATTTTATTTATGTTGTGATTGTTCATTGATATACATTTTATCTTGAAAGTTTTGCTTTGTAGTAAGAAAACATATAGATAGTGCATCAGAAAATGTAAGAACTTGGTGAATAAATCTTTCACATCACACGTTCAACATCATTAATGGAAAAACACATAAACCTCGTTTGTTTACAAAGGTTGATCTTCATTCTTTTGTCTACAAAAGTTCCTCTTACACATTTTGTCACTGGTGACCAAAATAATTTCCTTCACTTTCTGCTACTCTCTTCCTATAGTCTGCCAGCTCTTCGATCACCGTCTCTCTTTCTATGGTCATATCTTCGATCCCCACTGTCCACATCTCTCTTCCTATAGTCTTTGTCATCCCTCCTCTCTCCACCTTCTGTGTCTCTCTTTTTATAATCCTTGCCATCCCTTCGATCCTCAGATTCTGCATTTCTCCTCCTATGATCCCTGCCATCCCTCCGATCCACAGTTTCCGCATCTCTCTTCTTATAATCCCTGTCATCCCTTCGACCTTCGCCTTCCACATCTCTCCTCTTATGATCCCTCCGACCCTCGCCTTCCTCAGCTCTCTTATGATCCCTGTCATCCCTCCGACGCTCTCCTTCTGCATCTCTCTTCTTATAATCCCTACTATCCTCGCTTTCAGCATATCTCTTCCTATACTCTCTATGGCCCCTCCTATCCTCACTTTCTGCATATTTCCTCCTTTTCCCTCCATCATCAGCTTCATCCTCGATATCTACATGTCTCTCCTTGTGCTTATGACTAGCTACTCGATCTACAGATTGATCATAGTCTCTTCTGCTCCCATTCGTACGATTTGCTTTATCTTCCCGAATCATCTCCTCTTTGTGCCTCAACCCTGAATATTTCTCTCCATCCCTATGCCTCATTTCTCCTTCAGTTTGTATTCCAGGCTTCTGTTTCTCAGCATGATCATCTGCATCATAGCTCTTTTGTCTCTTCTCTCGTCTAGGAGTTCCTGGACTGTCTCCATCAAATACCATTTCATACCTAGAAATATATACTGTTAGATACCATATATATATAGTAGAGCTTTCTCAAATAACACATGATCACTTACTTTGAGTCGTTATTTCCACCATGCTGTCGGTTGCTGTCTTTCAATATAAATTTTGAAGGTTGTTTAACATCACCCCCTCCCGTGCAATCCTTAGCGATGTGATCAATAGCACCACATTTAAAGCATCCTTTTCCTGCCACCAATACAGAGTTATTGTTGGCATGTCAATTTCAGAGGATTTACAATTTTGCTGCAGTAATATTCTCCCCATTGAAGTCAACAGCACTTTCATGAGTGAAGCTCTCACATGTGCATGCAAACAACTATGAATCCCACTGTAGTAACTAATCTTGTCTTAGTGAAAACTAATAGAAGGCCTTTGAAAATTATTAATATCAACAGCTGTATCACTCAACAACATTCTGAATTGCTCTTTAGTATCAGACTTGTCTAAAGATAGCTACCTTACGCTTCCTGCTGATTCATTACCTACCTCCATGTTTCCATCTTATTGTCATGACATATCAAATGTTCATATAGAGACAGAAAAACAAGAATCAAACTCACCATAACTAGAAAAAAAAACTAATGCATGTAAAGAGAAGAACATTTGTGAGATAAAGATTTCATAGAGAATAATGAAATTTACACATCAAAAGATCAGGCAAGGTGCATCAAGACATGAATACAAAACCATCATAGTGTGTGCTGAACATCTTACCTTTACCCTGGTTATCTTTTCGCCTGTATTGAGACCACAATTGTGAGACACTCTGACTAAAATCCACATGTATCCTCCGATCATCAATCAAAGCATTATCCATCTGACAAAAATGATTAAAGAAAGTTAATAAAAAAAGTTTGTCGGTTCATTTGGCACAATATTGATAATAAGGCTTGTTGCTATCTAAGTTTTCAGCCTTTTGGAAGCTACTAGAAGAGATCACTTATGATTGGCAATAATCTTTTTATTTTCCCAGCAATTTTGTATACCAAGGTTTGGGCTCAAGACCTTATATGTAATAAGTAAGAGAGCATCAAACTTTTGATTCTTGGGAAAGAGGGGAGAATAGATATGAGATGATAGGTACTGCAACAAGACTTGAACCCAAAGTCAAGTGCTTGACCAGTTGGACAAGCAAGTTTGGTATGCTTGGCAATATAGTTATTTGTATGAACAATGTGATTCAAGAATTCGAAGTCACCACATAACAAATCTCAGCTAGTTACTTAAAGATACTTTCAGTTCTCATGGCTTGGGAATAAAAACAAATATCAAACTTTTGAAGATTAAAAAGTATGCAATTTGATAGGCAGTGATCTCTGATTTAGGGAAGGGAAGTTGCATGTGGATCTAATATTTACACCATTGAAAGATTAGAAACTATGGTTGACGAGATATTTGAGGGAAATAATTTAATGTGGAGCTCATCTCAACAGGACTATGATTAAGGGCGTGATATCACAAACGAGTCTCACTTTACACCCATCTATAGAAAAAACAGAGAATTTTACACATTTCAGACTAAAACTCAAAACAAATGAGAAGGAATAAAGTTCTCTTTCAAAATACCTTGAAATATGCTTGTTCACACGCTTCGTTGGTCTCAAACTCTGGACAAACAAATTATAAATGATGATGATGATCAGCTAATTTCATTTATCATGGGAAAACAGCAAGCATCTGAAACCATTTGCACATGAATGTGCTGTATAGATTTGGATGATAAGAATGAGAATAATAAATATTTACCTATGAAAGCATAGCATAAACTGTCTCCAGTCTTGAAATCACGGATAATATCAGCCCTGCAATGATTTAAACCCCATGAGATATGTATTGCACAGCACTAAATATTGCATCCCGCACCCCTTCCATCCCCAATAAAAAATGAAGTAATACAGGTTCTTAGTTACTTACGATGTAACAGTTCCAAAACGTGAAAAGATTGTGTGTAGATCCTCATCCTGCGGACATGATTGAACAATCAGATGAGTAGAGCCTTAGATTAGATTAACCACGTTCAGAAGTGTAATATGTCCCGCTGAACGATTTTAAGATAACAGATAAATAATAGCTAGTTCCAGTAGGCTTCCCCTATCACACAACGGAAATACAGGTACTCACTTCAGTAACAGGATTTAATTTACAAACGAAAAGCACGTTCTCAGGTGGTTTTATCTCAGCATCAGGAATATCCCCAATCTGCATTGCAAATAAATCAAAGAATATTTTTAGAAGACAAGCGACAGATACGGCATCAATATGTAAGTTTTTAATGCTTACACTCTCAAGCACAACGGCACTTGAATGTGCCTGTTTAGCACGAAGAACTTCCTCAAGCTCTGATGTTCCTATCTGCTCATCCATCGGTACCCAATCATCTTCAAGTCGTGCTTTATCATCAACCTTATTACATAAGAAAGTCATATTAAGTTATTAATATTCCCAGCAAAACGTACCACCAGTTTCAGGGAACTCAGGTCTGTGATTGGATTTCTAAAGCATTTGAAATGAATCTTACAATTATAAGAACTGATATGTTTTATTTACATTATGAGATATAATGGTGACTTGAAGGGAAAAATATTAATATTCCAAAGCTATTGTTGACATTGGTCATATACCAACTTACTTTAGGAGCCCCATGGTTCAACAGTACGCAAGTTACTTATTGTTCACTCCCATTTGATTTCAAACACGTGACAAGGAGGGATAAAAATTAAATCAAATTTTACCTCATCTTTCGGTTTCCCTTCTGGTGAAGCATCCGGAATGAACTCAGCAAGCTGGGAAGGATCATCAAATGGATCCTCCAGGATATAGGTGTGCTTAATTCTGTTGAAACGCAATAGATTGGAATCACTATTTATCATCTCAATTAGTAATAATTTCTATCAGATTTTTTTTCTTCCACTATATACGCAAATTTATAAAATACATAGCGAATTAGTAGTAAACCTGATATTTTTGTATGGTCGGTTATCTTCATCCACATAAGCTTCATTTATCCTAGCCAAAGTTTCAAACCCTTCGGCTACCTCCCCAAAAACCTGCCACGGTGTACATTTTACTGAGTGATGTGAAAGTGATAACAGAAAATAAATATTCCCGAGGAAGAATAAAAATGAGAGCAGATTCCTACACTAGGAAATAGGTGAGGAAAACATCCACAGTATACAAGAGTAACTATGCTTTTATTTCAGAAGGGTTGTATCCCACCGTATTATATCCCACATATCAGAGCATCTCCAATGGGCTTCCTGTATTGGCTCCTTAACTATTGAAGGGAGTGGAAATTTTAAAAATAACACCACTCCAATGCACCCCCTACATTGGCTCCCTACAATATTTTTGATTCTCTCTCTCTCCTCGTATGTAGGGAGCTCTTTACAATCTCTCTCATATTACTTAATATTATTATATTCTTTTGTTATTATTTTTTTATTATCTCTCTTCATTATCTTTTAACTCAAATAAGAAAAATATATTAATAATGTATCTAACTTAAATGTAGGGGGGCATGATTGGAACATCAACTTAAAAAAAATGGATCCTTACACTAATATCTATGCAAATCACATTCTACATTAGCGTAAACCTAGGAGATGCTCTCATATGACCTTAATCACATCATAATTGCATACCTATGGATTCTCCTTAACAAATGAAACTGAATTTGAAAATCAGGTATATACACCTCTTGCGCTCTCCTACAACCTACTCAGAGATTCCTATTAAAATTGAGGTTCCAATAACAAGAGCAATATATATTAATTGTTAGTAACTTGGTACAGATAATGCAATCACCCTAACCTCTACCAGGATGCAATAGAATGAGGTGATATTTTATCAGATCTTAGGTTTGAACCTTACAAATTAAAACCCTATAGAAAATGGTGCAGTGCATGCTAGTCATTATGTAATAATGGAACAAACTGAATGTGATATCACAAAGTCAGCTTTTCCTGTTTCCCTTTCTAGTTCTTTAAGCATAATTCACATATCAACTATTGACAGAAGAACTACAGACAAGGAGACTTACTGTGTGCTTCCCATCAAGATAATCCAGGTCATCTCGTAATGTGATATAGAACTGCAAGACAACAGATTTCACGGAAGAATAAGCAAATCATTAGCACATACATGTTAGCATAAGGGAAATGCCCTCTGTTGCCATGTCCGAGAAAAGTATCTAGCAACAAATCAAGTTCATACCTGAGAAGCATTAAGATTTTCTCCAGCACTAGCCATTGCAACAGTTCCCATCTTTGCATGCTTTAAATCAAGATGGATTTCATCATTAAAAAAGCGAGCTTGATCACCATATAAGAACCTGAAAGAAGAAATTTAATGAGTTTGTAGGTAGGAACGATAAAGAAGCAACTTACCTAAATATGGGTAGTCAAACACACACAGTTTAAACAAGGGAAAGCCAGATGAAGGTGAAGTGCAGTACTGCAGTTATATAGTGCATAAAATAAAGGTAGCCAACAACAAGAAGCTTAAGAACTAGGTAGAATCAACTTGTATAGTCTCCGTATCTGCCATATTCCTTACTTGTAGATAGAATCACCTCCGGTCCCTGTTCCAGTGGGGTCACCAGTCTGTGCAGTGAAATCCTTCTGAACAGTGTGAAACAAACATCCATTGTAGTACTTCATCCTGCGTCACAAAAAATCAAAACAGCATTACAGTTTTGAACAACGTAACACCAAAAGATCATGGTACATTAATGCATACTCAGAAATCATCTCTAAATAGTCACAAAGGTCTGAAATCCTTTGATGCACAATTCTTAATCATCATACTAATCAATTGTGGGCCACAAAAGTTGACATTTGAATCCATCAAAGACAATTTCATCCATATTCAATACTCCAAGGACCTTCCAAACCAACATCACTAAAACGCACGCATAAACATAAACAATTATGATGCATAACACACAACTAAAGTAAAGCACCCCCTCCGTCCCAAAATGAGTGCACACTTTCCTTCTTAGGAGGCTAATGATGCATGAAATATCAATAATATCGTTCTTAGCTACCACGGATTACTTAGCATGAGAGACCATAAGAGTAAAACTAGGAATTCAAGCAAAAACCCCACTAATCCCTAATTTTTATATAAAAAAAGCCAAATGTGACAATCTCATATTGAGAGTGCATTGGTAAATTGCTGCAATTTCCTCAATCCATCTGAACAATACAATTTGTGGTACTTGCAATGCTACAGAGCTACAAAGTTGAGAGCTTAATTAGAAACCAAACATTACAACCAAAATCAACTTCAACCTAAGAAATTAACACAGAATAGGGTATTTGGGTGCGAAAGAGTGATGCAATCATGAATCTAATCGAAACCCAGAAAGGAGAATCGGACAACGAAGAGCATGAAACCAATCATAACCAAACACAAGAAAAAAAACCTCTAAAGAGAGAAAATTTGTAGGGCACGTACTTGCAGAGCTTCAAGAAATTCTTGGAGGTGAGAGGACACCGGTCGGCGTGCAAATCGACGACTATGTCTCCCAGACTCGTGACTAGCAGCACCGACATGGTTGAAGCTCAACAGATCTTTGCCGAGACTCAGCCAGCTCAGGTCGCAGATTTGTTCGTTGATTTGGGAATAGCCATGCGAGGGAGGAGAGAGCTTAGGCTTAGGAGGGAAAGAACATAAGCGGGCTTTTCATTGTTGGGCTTTCTTCTTCATAGGCCCAATAAAAACTATTACTTTACATGGGCTCCTACATCACAAGTGATCAAAAACAGAAAGTGTACATTTCAACTTGTCCTCGGTACTGAATGCGGTTGGTGTATAGGTAAAGTAATAGGACAAATATTAATGAATATTTTATTTTATTTATAATTACTAATTATTGCAAAACATTGTATACGTAATATGTGGTTATAATATATAATAATAGATAATACCCCAGCCCACCCAAACCTACATAATATTCTAACCCAACCCAAGTTTTCACCTCAGCATGATTCAAACTCGGGCCGAAGATAGGCCACTACGCCAGAACTGCTATCATATACTTATTAATTAATAGATCACCAATTAATCAGTCAATCATTAACTCTCGTAATTAGACGGAAATTTGTTTATTTTATTATTAAAACATTAATTCTCATAATTAAATTTGTTTATAATTAATTATTGTGAGATTTGGACTTAATTGTCAATAATTTATTAGATTTTTAACATTTTAAAAATTAATTAATTAAACATTTTGATATGGCGTTGGAAAAGCCAAATCTATTGATTATTCATTCTCTCTATTTTTTGTTGTTCTCGATTTTTAGGTTTCACTATGAGGACAATTTTTGGTTTTAGGTTACATTCAGTTTGGTCCTTTAGTCAGATTTATGAATATTATTATCAAATTTATTGATATTTCTCCACATTGTTTTTGCAGAAAGAAAAAGGAAATAAAAAGAAATATATTATTATTTTTAATTTATGCAGACTATTATAGTAAATATGCATATTAAAAAATTATTGTTGCAAGTTTGCCTTTTTCATATGTGGATGGGATTTGCAACATGGGTTAGAGTGTTGAATTCTTCGTTTTGTCCTCTACAACTTTTTAGTTTTAGTTGAGACTTGATTTTGATCGTATGAACTTCGTTTGAAGCCAAACATATTTGTCGACTGTGAGTCTATACTGCTACTGTCCGTAGCGTAGAACGGGAGCTACGGACCTTCAAAAGTTTCGTCTTTTGTTTCGTTGGATTTTTCGTCTCGTCTTCTACGACCTTGTTGTTTCGGCAGGAGTTTGATTATAACTGGAGAAACTCTGTTTGGAGCGAAACAGATGCGTCGATGAAACTAAATTTTACCGGCAGCTTTTCGTTCTTTGTTCAGGTGGTTTCTACCAAGGCTCAAGAACGATTTCTCGCATGATACAATGATAGCGTTAATGAATGTAGACCACTAAACTATGAATTGTAGAAATGTACCGAAGATGTTCGAGAAAACCGAGATTGTGAAACAGTAGAACGTTCGAGTCCAGCAAGATGTTGTTTTCTTAAAAAAAGATTGTTCCCGCAATGGCACTAAAAGGATCACTGAGCAATTGTTTCTCAAGATAAAAATAGACTTCAACCACTAACGAGTGCTTCAAATACTAGAGTCTGGCGACATAACTATTGATTTATATTTAAGCAGAAGGAGAGAAAGAGTTAGGAAGAAATTACACGTTACTATATTGACCAAAACCTCATTCTAGGATCACTATACCCAAGTTTTAAATTTTTTTTCTCGATCCCCCAAGAATATTTTAATTACACTTAAGGTAAATTCCGTTAGATTTAACTGATGTGATTTGTAAAAAGTCTAAAATGCCCTAATATGTAACTTTAAAAGTATAATTATTTAGTAAACATAAAATGACAATTTTACCCTCATTTAAAACTTAGGTATAGTGATCCTAGAATGAAGTTTAAGTAGGTATAATGACCTCTAATTATCCTTATAAAATAACATTTCTACTCTCCATTCAATAACAAATTTGCCCTATGATTAGAGGACACATTTCTTTTTTCAAATATAAAAAAAAGAATTGAAAAATCCATCTTCTTAATTCTCTAGTTCGCCGACAGCGGCAACCTCCTCACCGATCAACGATAAACTGCCTCTTCAGTGCTAAACTGCAGACAACGGCGACCTCAAGCGCATGCCTAAGGGCCCTCAATGCAAGTCCCTACACCAGAGGGGACACTCCCAAAAATTCTTCCATTTCGAATACTTCCTTCTTTTCGACCTTGACCTCTCCGCCCTCGAGCTTCCCTCTTCGTCCCCTCCCTTCAACCCTACCTTTTTTACGCTCTTATGGTCAGCGATTGCTCTGACGATTGCAATTCAACGAGGCAAGGCATGCGTAACTGCAATTCAATGAGGCATAAGCAGGCTTCACTTACTGGGCCTAGTGTTGGGCCTTTAATGGACTCTGGCTCCTTGATGAATAATGTCTCTTCCATCCCTATATCCACTACTCTCAAGCCTAAGATTCACAAAAATATCAAGAAAACCAAGCAATCATCCAAAGATTTTGGGATGAAGGAGGAAGAGAGAAGAAAGAAACTGAGATTGTGTTTTTCCTTTTGGAAAGATCTTTTAGGAAAATAATTTTACTTAGTGTAAAAAGACGGACACGCAACTGTAAAAAGACTAGAAATGGAGAAATTTCTATGCATTTCTTTCCCAGATGAAAATGTGAAGGAAAAATACAAATGTTTGATATCCAATTCAAGTTTTCTTGTGTTTCATCTCAATTTTTCTACTGCCGAACTGCTGTTTATTTTGATTTTTGAATTATTTTTTTCTGACAAACAAAGAGATTTGTAAATTAACTGTGGAGATCCATTTTTGAAGTAGTGATGATGAATAAATACCTCTGCAAAGGCTTCAAGGCTGCAACGAGTACTTGAACAAGGCAATGTATGAATACTTAAATAGAGTAAAAATGTGTCATCTGCTTCTTTATTAAATACAAAGGCTGAATATGGAGTCATGGGAATTAAAAAATTTAAGTACACAAGAAAATCCTTTTAATTATTAAGATTTGAGTGAATAAAAATTATAACTTTGTGTTTGAGTCTTAATTTTATTCATTGGGTGCGTCTGGCTGACGGAGCTCCCCAGTAATCTTGGCAACTTGGCTAAGCTGCGACATCTGGAGTTGGATGGCATGTTCTGGTTCAAATCGGAAACTTAACCGGCCTACATAATTTGCATGCATTTCGGGTTGGGAGGGACAATGGATATCAACTTCAAGAGCTGCAAAACATGACCAACCTCACTGGAGAATTGCGTATTACAGAGCTTGAAAATGCAGTCAACCCAGGTGCGGCTGCTTTGGAAGAGAAGAAGAGTCTTGATGGGTTGATATTCGAATGGAGCGCAAATAGACAAGTCATTGATCCACAAGATGTAGCATCAGAAGAGCTGATACTCACAGAGCTAAAGCCTCACTCCAACATCAAGGTGCTCAAAATATTTCACTACAAGGGAACTGCATTTCCACTTTGGATGGGAAACGAGTTGCTTCGTAACCTAGTAACTCTTACCTTAAAGGGTTGCACAAATTGCAGAAACCTCTCTCTCGGAAAGCTACCCCGCCTCCGTCAGCTTTACATAACATTGCAGGAAGAAGGCCTGCCACCAAGTCTTAAGTGTTTGATCATTGGCTCATGCTCCAGTTTGACAGCCATTGGCCCGAAGGAGACTATGTTGAACCTCGCCTCACTCAAGGACCTCTATATCGAAGACTGCCCTCTTTTCCAGTCCTTGCCAGAAGACCACCTTCCCAAATCTCTCCAGCATCTGCACATTCATGGATGTCCTCTATTAAGGGAGCAATGTCATCAAATGAAGAATAGAGGGGATGATCCAGAAGTGGTGGCAAACAGGCACATCCCTGACATGGACTTTCACTTCGAACAAGTGGTGGCAACCCCAGATTATTCTGGAAGGCATATGGCGGCACCATCACCAGCTTGGTATCATCGTCTTATATGCTGCAAAGGTTAGCACTTCATTTTCTCCCCGTAATAATATGTCATGTTTCATTTGAATTCATGTCTCAATTTTGAAAACAATGTCAAGGAAATCAATAAGCTCATGGGAGTGTGTGTTTGAGTGGAGTGAACAAATAGATTCAGGAATACTAACACCGAACCTTCATTTTCCTCTCTTAGCAATGGAACATGAAGGTGACATGGAGCTTGCTCTATCTTCTAATTCTGCAACAACTTCCAAGGTGACATACAAGTTCATTTCCAGCTTGGTTCTTGCAATTTTGTAGAGACTTGTGTTTATTATTAATAGAGTTGAATGGTATGCATAATAGGCATTTGTGTTGTGAGATTTAACATACATTTTGAAATAGAAAATGTGGAAGAAGAAGGAGAACAAGGCAGGTGTTGGGGTTTCCATGGGTTCCAAACAATTAATTTCATGCAGCGGAAGCGGAAATTTAACCATGGAATCCTTTAATTTAAAGACCTTAATGTAGATTGATTCTACACAAGATCAACATGAATAAAGTTTGTACCTTTATAGAGATTTTCGAATCTTTGA